>PVIA01008780.1:0-26907 GCA_004024845.1 Tonatia bakeri | reverse complement strand
ATGCACTGTTGGTGGGACTGCAGACTGGTACAACCACTATGGAAAACAGTATGGAACTTCCTCAGAAAATTAAAAATGGATCTGCCTTTCGACCCAGCAATTCCATTGCTGGAACTATATCCTAAGAATCCTAAAACACTAATCCAAAAGAACCTTTGCACCCCCATGTTCATAGCAGCACAATTTACAATAGCTAAGTGCTGGAAGCAACCTAGATGCCCATCAGTAAATGAATGGATCAAAAAACTATGGTACATTTACACAATGGAATTCTGTGCCGCAGAAAGAAAGAAGGAGCTCCTACCCTTTGTAACATCATGGATGCAACTGGAAAGCATTATGCTAAGCGAAATAAGCCAGGCGGTGAAAGACAAATACCACATGATTTCACCTTTAACAGGAACCTAAACAACAAAACAAAGAAACAAGCAAAATATAGTCAAAGACACTGCATTAGAGGACAGACAGAAAGTGACCAGAGGAGAGAGAAGAGGGAATTTCAGAGGAAAAAGGGAAGGGTTTGCAGGAACAAAGTTAAAAGACACATGGATAAAAACTAGGGGGAGGGTGGTAATGGGAGGGAAGATGGGAGGGGGATGGGTGGGTTTGATTGGGAGTAAAGGGGAGAAAACTGTACTTGAACAATCATTAAAATAAAAAAAATAAAAATAAAAAAATGAATCTACTGTTAGCTACACAAAGAAAGATGAGAAAAATATTAGGTCTATGGCAACAATGACTTTTAAGAAGACTGCAAAGAGGGTGGTCACTTCCTGCAATAAGGCCATTGTGAGGATGGAGTCTGCATTGGCCCTGTGGATAAATGACTGCAGGAAGAAGAATACCTCACTGGATACCAGCACCATCCGGACGAAGGCCAAGAAACTTTATAATAGTTTTGCAGGAAACACGGATGTTCACAATGGTGATGAGGATGAAGACGAGGACGAGGATGCAGAAGCAGGACGGTCACGTGCTTCTCCCACCAGACCAACCCCATTCAGTGTCAGCAAGGGCTGGTTTGACAAATTTCAGAGATACTTTGGACTCAAGAGCATTTCTCTGCATGGAGAAGCTGCCTCTGCGAATAAGAAGCAGCGCCAGCAACTCCCCATAACTATGTTCATCACTCGGACGAAGAGATCAGTTATGCCTACGGCTTTAGCAGAAATAGAAGATGTGGCCCAGGGCGAACACACTGCACCACCTGCTGAAGCGCCTGGTGCGGTGGTGCCCTCAGAAGAGCTGTGACGCTCTTCTTGGCTGTGCAGCACATTCATCTCATCGTCATCACCTCCGTCGCCATCGGTGCTGCACAGCTGCACAACTCATGATCTTCATCATTCACGTTGCAGTATACGTCACTGGTGAGTACCCATACAGAATTTTACATGTTGTTAAAATTATGTAGGTTTAAGAGTGCAGAAAGTGTTTAAGAGCATATGGAGTGTTTATAAGAGTGTGGGAAAGGTTTATAGGAGTGTGAGAAGGGTTTATAAAGCCTTAAAATATATATAAATAATAACATAAATATAACGCCGCTACTTCGTAGATTTTCACCTATCTCGGGGGTCTCTGGAACATAACTCCCTCAATAGGTGAGGGATCACTGTAATCTTTCCCCAGAAACCTCCATAACCCCTTCCTCTCTTTTCTAGTCTCACTAAAATGTCACATAATCACGGGGGTTTTCCCTGACCACCTTACATAAGAAAGCAACCCCAACCCACCTACTCCCTATCTACTTCCCGCCACTTCATTATTCTATAGATGGCTGCTCATCACTTGAAATACTGCTTGTTTATTTTTAGATTGCCTCTCTCTCTCCATGAGGATATCAGCTTCATGAAAACAGTGACTGTCAGGTTCACTTCTGTGTCCCTTAGAACTATAAGTCTGTTAAGAATATTTGTTTATAAAATATAACCAAAGACATTGAAATAAAGAACAAACTGACAGTAAGCACAGGGGAGGGGGAGGGGGGTTATGTGGGAAAGAAAGGGAGGGGCCGTCAAGGAACAGGTATAGAGGGCCCATGGACAAAGAAAATGGGGACTGGGTGTAAGATTGAGGGTAGGAGGTGGGGTGGACTGGGAGGGGGGAGTGGTGTCGAGGAAATGGAAACAACTATACTTGAACAACAATAAAAAAAGAATGTGTGCTTATTGTTCAAAAAAGGAATTAATTAATTCACCTGTGAATAATTGCATGCTGGGAAGTGAGTACAGTCCCTTCAGTTTCACTGTCTGTATAATGTGAATAATTTCAGCCTTGTTCATGTATAGTTATCAGGTAAGGATGGGCCTCCTTCCTGATATCCTTTGCTATGTAACAAAAGACCTCAAACTTAAAATTGCTACATGTCTAACATGATGAGGGACTTGAGAAAGACAAACTCCAGTCATGATAATAAACAATCCATTTTTGCATGAGACAATAAAAACCCCAGATCCTTGGTAAGTTTCCTGGGGTCCTTTTGGAAGGTTCACCTTCCTGACCTCTCATGCTTTTCTACAGCCCCTCTCTGGAATGACCCTGGGAGATCTGCACTGTTTTCACTTTGCGTGTCCGAGAGTAAACAGACCTGTACTCGACTTGTCACTTCACAAGGTGCAGGACTCAGCGGGACTATTCTGTCACCCCCTATACTTACCTACAGACAGAATGTGGATTACGCACATGGATAGGTGTCCCTTGTTTTTACGGAACATCGTGACTCTGAAACACATCCAACTTGGCATTTGCGATCTTATTGCTGTCATTGCCATCACTATGAGATTTTTACACTTCCTCAGGAAAGAACACATCTATTAAAGGCAAGACCGCTGACTGTCTATGGGACATGATCTGGATATTCTGAAAGGCAATATTTAAAAAGAATATTACATTTTTCAAAGGGCCACGTCTTCACAATCAATGAGATGTGATAATTTCTTTATAAATACTAATTCATTACTGTTATAACTAGGCATTACACTTTTAAATAGACATGATTGTTATATTATTTAAAAATACATAATCTTATTTTAATAGATGACTTTATTAATTTGAAAGGGTAAAAGTGCCATTTATTGTAAAGAAGACATTATATTTTGTAAAAATTTTGTTTATACTAAGGATAAGGCAGTTATGTTTAAAGCCAAGATGATTATGGAACACAACCATAAACGTTATTTTATAAGCTAGTTTTTTAGACAGCATGAGGGAGTCCATACCATGTACACATGAACTGATGAAATATAACCAAGCTAACACCTGGGTTACCACCCCAGTCAGGAAACAGTTCATTGTCAACATTCAGAAGCCTCTCTGTGTACTGTGCTGGCCACAAACTCTTCCCTGGAACCCAGAAGTGACAATTGGCTAAATTTATAGCCATTTTTTAATTTATTTACTTCAGTTTTCCCAGCTGCACTAAATCTAAACATTGGGATTGAGATGTCATCTCCTCAACTTCCCAATAATGCACATCATATTCCAAGTACCAACTTACCTTGAACCTTTTACTCTCTATTAACCTGAATCCCATTGCAGGAAGGAGGGAGTCATTTTTATTCTCTTCCTAACTTTATTTTTATTTTGGTAAAATACACATGAGTAAAATTTGCCATTGTA
The DNA here is from genome assembly GCA_004024845.1 of Tonatia bakeri. Classification (NCBI taxonomy): domain Eukaryota; kingdom Metazoa; phylum Chordata; class Mammalia; order Chiroptera; family Phyllostomidae; genus Tonatia; species Tonatia bakeri. The sequence continues at coordinate 23,292 of PVIA01008780.1, read as the reverse complement.
ACCATCTTTAATTTGACATTTTGTTTACATTAAGTGCATTAATAATAGTGTATATCCACAAGTACTATCTGTTTTCAATGCGATTTTGTCTTTTAAACTTTTCAGGACCATCTTCTTGTACAGATATTTTGCTCAATTTGTAAGCAGTAATTAAACCACAATCATCGCTACTGGTTTCCAACACATCACCTAAAAAATAATGTTGTTTTTAAACTGTTCCCCACCCACTGGTTGTATAGAACAGGGCCCTCACCCTGGCTGGGTGTCTCGTTCGGTTGGCTTGAGCACCATCCCCTACCTGGAATGGTTGTGGGTTCCATCTCCAGTGGGAGCACACCCCTAGGTTGTAGGTTCAGTCCCTAATTGGGGTACATACAGGAGGCAACTGATTGATGATTCTCTCACATCCACGTTTCTTTTTTTTCTCTCTCTCTCCCTTCCTTTCTCTCTAAACTCAATTTTTAAAAAACTCTTGTTTTAAGTTATAAGTAAATAAATAAATAAATAATCTGGAGCTCTCTTGCCCACTGCAAATACAAAAAGGCTTTCGATGAACAATTAGACATATCATTTAAGAAGAGCCTTGACTTTTTTATTTGAAAATATCGTTAGTCTGTTAGGGACATCCTTCTCTCATCCATGAGAAATAAAGCCATGATATCCATTAAGAACTTCCATGGCTTTGTATTTGGAGGTGAAATAATCGAATGGTTAGGAACCAAAATGTGTGAGTCTTCTTGTCTAAATTCGGTAATGACTTTATCCCTGGAGGCTCAGCCATGAAGAAGTCAGGAGACTCCTCTGCCCTTCCCACAGGGCCGCGGCACTCCTGGCCAAGGAGCTCATGCCACGTCACCCAGCACCGTGAACCGGCCACCTCACCACCCTCCAGCCAGACTGTCCAGTGTGACAGCAAGCAGTGAGGGGCAAGGAGGACCCTCCACAGTGTGTGAGCAGCACAAAGATGTGAAAATAAGGAGACAACGTTTTACCTAATCAAGTTAACAGTTTGGGCGGAGAGGGGGTGTTTGGAAAACACTTTACATATGAATTCTGAACATTTCAAAGTACTTTTTGTATTTCATAAGCTGAGTGATGGCCACCAAAGATATCCAGTCTCATCCTGGAACCTGTGAATGTTTTTGACATGACAGCAGAGACTTGGCAGATGTGATAAAGTTAAGTCTCGAGACCAGGAGAATGTCCTAGGTTACAGTGAATGGAAACGTCGTGTTGGTATAAGACACAGGCAGAGACCAAAGTGAGAAGAGAAGTGAGGACTGAAGCAGGCGCAGCAAAGGCTGAGGGATGCTCTCCATCCTGCCAGAAAACAGGACGGCCTCGGAAGCTGGAGTCAAACAGAAGCTTCTCTTCTTGGCCTCCAGAGGGCGCACAACCCTCCACAGACACCTTGACTGCTGCCCGGTACAGGCAGGCGGGCCTTTGTTGAGCAAACTACAAATTCCAATAACACATCAAAACGTGAACAGTCCTCAGTGTTTCCACAGTGAGACATAAACTGATCTTACAAATTTTCGTTATTCAGCAGTCACACAACAGTATTTTTATTGTGAAGAAATGAAAAAATGGAGAAAAACTCATGAAATAGCAAGTTGTGGAAGTCGGAGAGGAATTAATTTGTTAACATGCTACTAAGCTTGGAGACGTGTTTGGATGCCGCATGAGCAGGTGGTGATCACAGCTCTAAACCGTAGTTGGGATGACTTGGCATTGTTTTGTATGCAGGAGCTGAGAACCCAGTTCTCTGGCAATCCCAGATTCAAGCATGAGATTGGAAGCCATGGAAAGATTCGTGATGCTGTACAGTTATATGATCAAACTGTACATGAAGATCAACTAACACTACTGCAAGAACCCTTAAAATTGCCATTTGAAAAGCTCAGGGGAGCCCTGGCTGGTATAGCTCAGTGGATTGAGCGCAGGCTGTGAACCAAAGCATCGCAGGTTCGATTCCCAGTCAGGCACATGCCTGGGTTGCAGGCCACAGCCCCCAGCGACTGCACATTGATGTTTCTCTCTCTCTCTCTTTCTCCCTCGCTTTCCTCTCTAAAAATAAATAATAAATAAAATCTTAAAAAATAAATAAATAAATAAAATCTTTAAAAAAAAAAAGAAAAGAAAAGCTCAGGGGAAAGAGCTAGAGACCATTCAGGAACTGAATAAGGGTTTGGAACAATTCGTCAGAGACCAAGAAGCCTGGCATGAACTTGACTTTATATCACTGAACATGACTGCGCTAAAGCAGCCTCTTGTTTGCAGAAGCTTATGATGACTTATCGACACAACCACTTATACTGTCAGCAGCATGCTGCGCTTAAACATGCCCCAGGTAAACATGAAAACCTTGAAATTTCAGGAAAGTATTTTGCACAGGCATTGAAACTGAACAACAGAAATAAAAGAGCTTTGTTTGGACTTTACATGTGCACAGGTCACATTGCTTCTAATTCAAAAACAAGTGCAAAAACAGAAAAGCACAACATAAAATATGCCAGATGAGTGAAGCTTACCAGTTTGCAGGCTGAAGAAAGTAGGAAAGCAGACTCTCTTGAGGCAGCCGAAGACATGTGGGAACCTCTGTGACGTCACATTTCACAACTGCACAGTTGAACTTACTGGTCTCTGACTCTTTCACTAAATGCCCAGTGCTATTTATATATTAATTTTCTGTTTAAGCAGTTGTAAAGACATTGTTCATATAAACCTAGAATTGCCTTTCATTGCTAAGCAGAAAGTCAGGGGAAGTCCATGAAAAAACATTTAAGAAAAGTCATATTGATCATACATCATTCCCTTCAGATCACACACATGTAACTGTGTTTATATTTTTATTTTATTTTTAGAGAGATGGGTACAGAGGGAAAACAAGTGGGAGAGCCACACTGATGTGAGAGAGAAATATTGATCAGTTGCCTCTCACACGCCCCAACCAGGAACTGAACCTGCAACCTAGGCACCTGCCCTGACCAGGAATCGAACCCTGGACAGGTTCTGCAGGATGATGCCCAACCATCTGAGTCACACCGGTCAGGGTGACATATAACTGCTTTTAAACTATAATCTGATGTGGAGCAAACCTCATCAAATAAATTATAATGATATATTTTAAAATATAAATAAATAACATTTTAACCATGAGACAGGTACAACAGGCGAAAACCATTCATTTATTACAGTTGAAATAAGTTCAGTTCATTAATTAAGATGGCTAAGTCTTTTAGTGATTTTTAGAAAACACTTTTAAAATTTGTATTTGCCCGAGGTAAAAAATGCTTAAGGAGAAAGGAGAGGGTGTGGTCCTTAGGCAAGTGAACCTTTGAGCAACTCTTATTAAAAAGCTTCCTTCTCCCATCTTTCTTTTGGTTTGTTTAGAATTATGCAATATGGGCTATGTTTAAATCCCTATTACCTTTGGGAAGGCTTTGACTGTGCTAAGAAGGCCTTAAAATTTCTACCAGAAATGAGTAATTAGCCACCCTGCTCCCATCACACGGAGAAAGAACCACTGGCTCTCACTTAGCTTGCTCCCCTTGCCGACCCGGGTCATGATTATATCAGAGCCGCTGGTGTGCTCAGAACTCGGTTTTCTCAGCCTGTCACTGCTGGCTGAGCGCTTGGCCTACTAATAATTCAATTTTTGTAACAGACTTTTTTTTAAAGCCACTTCTCTTTTTTGGCACAGCATACCACCCCTCCCCCCACCATGGTTTTGCCAAATTTCAATGGTTCCAAACAGCCTGGCCTTTAACAGAGGCAACATGCCACAGTTCAGAGGACACACACTGTGTGTTCCAGCAGATGTCCTCACATTCCGTCATCCATGCTCCACTCTGTGAAATCAGACCAGCAAAGCTGCCCGATCCTTTTAACCTGACATGTTTCTCAGGGCTCTGTAACTGCGGGGGCCTCAGTGCAAAAGAGTCAGCCTGACACTTAGGACTAAACAGGTGCCAAACTAAGATCTGTTTCCCTTTTATTTCCTTAAGCTGAAGCTTTATTTTCTTAACATTGTTTTTAATCACACTTGACATTCAATATTGCATTAGTTTTAGGTGTACAGCATAGTGGTGAAACATTGATAAAACTTATGTACTGATCCCCTGATCATGTAGGACTCACCTGTCCCCATACATAGTGATTGCAATACTAGCGACTATATTTCCTTTGCTGTACTGTGCGTCCCTGTGACTAATTTACTATCCAGCAGTTTCTCTTCTTAACGCCTCACCCCTGCAGCCATCAATGTCCCTGTCCCCACTGGCTACTGCATAACACTCACATGTCCTGCCTGGGTGCACAGAGCACTCTCTGGTGTACCCCCAGGGAATTCAGGTGTGTCACCCACCACCCCTACAAGCATTGGCTGCCCCACTCCTCGATGTCCTTCGTTAGCCCACCTCCCAACCCCAAGAACCACATCTAACCCCAAGGCCAGACTCTAGCTCATGCTGTTTCCATAACCAGAACTGATCTTTTCTTCTTCAGGGTTCAGATCCTACATGTTTGCCAGGCTGAAACTCATTTATCATATCTGGTTTACCACATGTCAGGGATTCAAACCCAATAACACTCAGTCTCTGCCCCCCAGGAAGTTAGGATCTACTCAAGAGAAACAGACACGCTATAAATAAATAATTTGGAGAACTATGGGTTTTAGGGACTCCGACCAGAGCACAGCCGACTTTGCGTCTCCCCATGGCTCTCACCGGCCTTTTGTCAAATTATCCCCTCATCCAAAACATGGAAGTGTTAATAGTGTAAATTCATAGGGTGGTTGTAAGAACGCAATAAGGAAATGTGTGTAAAGGGCTTTGCACGGTGTCTGGAACACATGAAAAAATGTGAGTACTCAAAATGAACATGAAATGTAAAACATGAAAAACGTTTAATTTTTCGTGTGTCATTCTTTAAAAAAAAGAATACCATTTGTCTGGGGAGAAGGCAACATGCCCCAGAGGACTCAGCAATCAGCTCCTTGTTCACACGTGGTGAGGAAGCCTAGTGGTGGGGCCACACCTCCAGCTGCCCTGCCTGGCATCAGGACTGAGACCCAGCCTCCTGCCCCCCTGCAGCCCTGCTCCTTGAGCCTCCCTCGCCCAGAGCCACGCTTGATCACGTGACCCACACAAGGCTGCCGAGATTAGCATGACTTTTCTGGGTGGTGGCCTCACTCTCTCTCTGAGCTGAAAAGGAGGTGGGGAAACTAGGTTGTTATGAAAATCTTACTAAATGTTTTACCTGACCTGTTATGAAAGAACTCATCGCACAAGAAAAGAGACAATTATCTCATTTTAGAAATTAGCTCCACCGCGTACTAGTCCACGCACAAGAACCGCCTGTGTGCACAGGGCCCCGCGGTCAGGAGAAGCAACCAGGGACGCGCCCTGACCCCACTGCCTCTGGTTTGCCCCTTGCCGAGTGCAGGGACCTGACAATGGATCAGATAAGGCTAATCGCGGCACAGCAGCTGTGGCGGCTCCACAGACTGGCCTCTGCGGCTACGTTTCCATTGTGGGAGTTTTAAAAAGATGTTCCACAGCCAAGAGGAATCAGAAGAGGTGCTGAGGAGCACGTGGGAAGCTGCTGCCCGCCCCTTCAAGCAGGACTGTGCCGGGCCCCATAGCAGCCAAGAGGAGGATAGCTGACATCTGGTGTCTGCATTTAATAGTCCCAGAACAACCAGTCCACAACCACAGAGCAGGTTTTAAGGTGGGTGGGGAGCATATGTCACAGGGACAGCAGGATAAACCTGTGTAGAACAGAGATTTGTAGCTGTGGCCCAGCTAAGAGAGAGATTGATCTGGCAGGTGGGGGGATGGCACACGTTTTTCAGTCTGCCTCTTCACATGGACAGAGAGGAGTGCAGTGCTCCAGCCAGGTGGGGAAGGGTGGAGACGAGACTCTGCCCAGGTTAGGAAATCATTTCCACTCAGGTGGGGCTGAGCTGAGCAGATGGGGTGAGCCCTGGCTCTGAGTGGCCCAGAGCTACTGTGTGGCCCGGGGCAGCGGGAGCAGAAGGCCCCTGCAGAGGCGTTTTGGGTCTGCCCACTCCCAGGTTGCTTCAGTAGCTTAACTTAGCAACTTGCCCTTTCTGTTCCACAGCGTGCAGTTCAACTCTGCCAGAAAATTTATGTGTGAAACCACAAATGTTTTCCTGACCCCAATACTATAATAAGAAATCATGCTTTTTCCAGCCTCCTCCTCCCACCCCACTCCCACCCCCGCCAGAGTATAGTTTCCTGCAGAATCTCCAGCTCGAATCCTTCCCTCAGGATTCGGTATCCTGTTCTCAGATGGCCCTGGGAACAGGAGTCCAGTCAGAGATTTGTCACTGTTGTTAAGCCACAGCCTTCTGGCCAGTCCAGCTGCATCTTCTGTGAGGCACCTGCCTGGGCCGCTGAGCTCTGACCTTGAAGAGGCCACCCACAAGCCCTTCCACCCACCTCAGGCCCCACCCGCTGCTGCTTGGACTGGCGATGAACAGCAGGCTGCCTGGGAGACCTGCACACAGAGCTCCCCCGTTGTCCTCGCTCCCTGAGGGCAGTGCTGCAGGGAAGCGTCCAGTTTCCCTGCAGCGTGAGTTGTGTGACATTTGTTAACTGTGAAGGAAGCTTACATTCTTGTCTCTTTATGAGAGAAGATCTCTAAACGTTTGGAGTTCCAGATTTGCTGACACACGTACCCTGGGGCTCAGTTTTAGCTTTAACACTGTGAGAGCATTAAAAGAATCTTGTGGCTTTGTTCTTTTCTCCACTGCTGAACAAAAATTAAAGCGATCACATAAATAAAAAGAAACAGAAAAAGCTCCTGTGAAGACATACAACCCCACGATGGACCTTTACCATATGCCCTTGTTACTCAACCAAATCCAAGTTTATTTAAAAATGTATTGTACAAGAAAGAATCACAATGCATTTGAGAACTCTCCAACAAAAAGGGAAAAGGAAACCATGGTTGAAGAATTTGTAAAAAATAAGTAAACAAAAGCATTTAGAACATATTAAAAAAGAAACCCAGGGGACCGGTGCACACACCTTGTGGAGGCGTCAAGTGCAGGAAAGACGTGAGCCAGCGGGTGCTAAACCAATAGGCCCGTGGCTGCCGAAAACTTCCTTCACAAGTTCAGAAAGATTGCTGGATAAACTCCCATGGAAAGGCACAGTCAGAACAAAAAAGAGTTCTCAGAGTGTGAAAATGAGCACAGAAAAGTTAGTGTTATTGCTGAACAACTAGAAAGGAAGCTGCAACCAAGGAGACCAGCCCCAGCGTGAGGGGCAAGTCAGAGCCGGGAAGTGAGAGTGGGTCGGACAGCCGCAGGTGTGTCTGAGCTCCGCGGGTGCCAGCTCTGGTCTGACCGTCGCTCCTCTGAACTCGCCCAGTCTCAGCCCGCCCTGCGAGGAAGTGTGCCTTTCCCCTTCCAGTTACCAGGAGATTCATAGATGGTTGTTCATAAATTATGGTTGAATTTAATCAAATAATTTTACACAATCTACCAAGATCAATATTCTTCTATTCTAGTCTGTTGGCCTGAAGAACCACAGACTGAAATGAAAACATACTTGCATTTCTGATATAAGCCTACCTGGTCATGATAACTTTTTGTTTGTCATTAATTTTTAATTTGATTCACTAATATTTAATTTGGTTTTGTAGGCATTGGTCCGTAATTTTTTGGTCTGGTTTTGTATAGCTATGCAGGCCTCATAAAATGAATTAGGAAATGTTCTGTTTTTAAACCTTTGAATTCTCTGAGGGAGTTTCTCTGAATTCGCTGAGGATGCTTTCTCCATCACCCGTGGAGACGCCAGGGCCTGGCATTGCCGCGTCGGCAGAGGGACGACACTGGCTCTCACACTGATGTCCTTACTGGTCAGTGCTCGACTCATAGCAGCCACTTTTTCTTGAGTCAGTTTTCGTGATTGACAGTTATCTAGCTAACTAGCCATTTAATCTAAGATTTAATAAATACTGGCATAGGTTTTGTAGTTGTCTCTGAAAAATTATAAAATCTCTCATATCTCCTTAATGTGCTCTTTAAATTTATATTGTTTTATCAACTCACCCCTTTCTCTCTCTCCCCCCACCATGGTTTGCAAGTGAATGGTACAGGACGGAGGAAAACATGCAAAAAAGATCTTCTTCTCCACCAGACCTTAGTCAGGCTCCTCAGAGCCCTCTGCTCAGCTAGACCCGACCTTGGGTTTCTTTCTCTGTCCTTGTAGAGTCCAGATTTAGCAAGAATCCTGCTGAGTCAGTTTAACCAGAATCCCCTGGCTAAACTTGTATCTGATCAGCCTCTATATCTCACAAAATTCCTCCCCACTCACCATCCAGTAATACCTGATCACACCGGCCTGCCTCCAGTAAGAAGAATACTGTTAGGTCCACTCAGCAAGAATCACTCCACCCTCTGGGTGGTTTTCCATCCACTGATGGTGAACCCGCTCCTCAGCTGTAAATCCCCACTTTCCTTCATTGATTCAGCGTTGAGCCCTGTCTCTGTCCCTGCTGCAAACCCCAGTGCAGCTGTCCGTCTGGGTAAAGTGGGTTAACTTACTGTCTTTCACAGATGTCAGAATAACATTTTCTTTAGCACACATCAACAAATAATTACAATATGGTTGAGGAGTACTATAGGGAAATCCATGAATGGGGCTCTGGGGTTACAGAGGAATCCACTATTGTACGGTAGGGTTTGTAGAGGTCCAAGAATTTAGAAAATATGGAGGAAAGTGGGAGAATCTGGGCTTCGGGGAGAGTGGGGATGGGCAGTGCTGAGCACTGTCAGGGCCAGCCTGATGGGGGCACTGGGACAGTTCCACAGCTCTCCGTTACCCAAGGAGCGTATCCTATGAGGAGGCACATGCACTTCTAGATGCCATCTCACAGAAAGGCACAAGTTCACCGCATTAAATACCCACGGAGTCTGTTGCAGCCGCATCTGGACAATCACTGGATCGAAGGCACCTGAGTCCCAGATGCAGCAGCAGCAGCTGAGCCTCTGCAGCTGCACAGTGAGGCGCCCTGCTCTCCAGCCTGGGACGGAGGTGGTGCTTCGAACCCCGAACTCTAGCCTGCTGCACATTTTAGGGTTCCTTCCTGAGGACAAATTTCTGGGTCATTTAGCACCTATGCTTGTGTACAAATAACAACCCAGCACAAGCTGACTTTAGCTGCAAAGGGGGCAGTGTTAGCTCACGGAACTGGACTTTGACAACAAACTGGGCTTGGACATGACGTGGTCCAATCTCCAACCGTCTCACTGCATCTCCCGGCAGTGGGGGAGGGGTGGTTCCCAGTTTAAAAAGCAAATCAGTGGTGGGAATGGGCAGTGTGGAGCGGGCTGCTTCTGAAGCCTCATCTTACCTGTCTCTGAGAGACTTCCAAGATCTCGTGTGGCTAATACCGAACTTGAGGCGATTTGTCTCCTGCGTGCTCGCGTGCTTTCCCAGACCCTACAGCTTCCCTCATTCTCAGGGGGTCAACTCTTTACAGCAGACTCTGTAACCCAACTGAGCCCAGAAGAACAGCTTTGGGTGATGAAGCCAGAACCCTCCCCAGAGGCCTGACTTAGGCAGAAGCATCCGGCTGAGGGTCCTGGCAGGTAATACTCAGCACCACCCACGACAGGAGTCACTCCCCACGTGTGGGTCCTGAGCCCGTGAAACAGGGAAGTTCAGAGCTGACAGCAGTATTTTTATCTGCTAAGAGTTTCAGCCCTCTTCACAATTGGTTACATAAATGCTTGGATATTTTGGTTTCATCTTATAGATTAAGGTGAAAAAAACAAATTTGTAAATCTCATGTAACTCATAATGTGGCCATATGGCTATGTCTGTCCTACCTGTGGAACCTGTAAATGATACTATTTAGGGAAACATTTCTCAAATTCTCAGAGTTGTTCAGAATTACCTGAGGTGCCTTTTGATGTGAAGGTCCCTGGACTCAGTCCGAGTACTCCTGGCCAAGCCTGAGATCAACAGGGCTGGAGTGGGCATGTGCTGCCCTCTAGTGAGAAGAGCTGCATTGTGCAAGCAAAGAGCTGGTGTGTCATCTGAACCTGGGAAAGCGGAAAGTTTCAGTGATTCCTCTACAACATGAATCATTGTTAATTAGATGTAAAAGCCTTCACCCAAAATCCTTGCATATAAAATAAATATTTGTTAAACAACTCTCAAATTCCCTTCCATTGAGGCTACACAGCCCTCAGGGAGTCTCGTGGTCGTGGGGACAGCTCCAGGCAGGCATCAGGAGCAGAGCAAAGGGAGTGAATGGCCCACACAATGTTCCCGGGACAGTGGGCTCAGAGTCTGCTGTGAGGGCTGAGGTGGGGCTGGAAGGGGTAGGGCTACAGGGAGGGGAGGGTACCAGGTTGCTGGGCACCGCTGTCCAGGAAGGAGCGCTACTCACACCAGGGAACAGATCTCTCTGCAGCCCTGGGAGTACAGAGGGGCCCCAGCACCCACCCTGCAGCAGGGGGCGGAATTTGCAGTCTGTGTCACAAGTGGATAGGACTGATGTTGACCGTGACACCCAAGGGAAACCTGTAATTCCAAACTCAAAGCCTGTCCTTGAAAATTAAAAATCTCCATGAATTCTCTATTAGATTCCCAAGGCACACCCCATCACACTACTGACATCTGCATCTATACGAAGCTCAGTCAGTTCCTGGGTTCCGCCCCCACAAGTCCACTTGCAGACACACAGGGGGTAACAGTTGTCCCTGCATCTCTCCTTTGTTCACCTGCTGCCACCTCCTGGCAGGTGACTGGGACTCAGGACCTAGAGCCTGAGAGCCTGGTCCCACCTGGGACCTCCACACTGGTGGGGTTGGGGACAGCAGTGACCACTCTGCAGACCTGGGGGTCCTGGGTACCTGGGAAGTCAGACCTGCCCAAGGGTGAGGGGGACAGAGAGTTGATGTGGGACTGAGTCAGGAACAGGACTGAGGGGCCTCAGGCGAAAGCACTGAGATGGGAATTTCTTGACTGTTTGCAGGGAAAGGCTGGGTTCTCCAGAGGAAACATCTGGGCCCTGACTCAGCTGCAGCTGTTCAGCCGGCTGTGGGCCTCCTGTCTGCCCATCACCTCCCAGCTCCACCCCCAGGAATGAAGGTCTCTCTCACGTCCACCTGCGCTGCCCCACCTGCGCTGCCCCACCTGTGCTGCCCCACCTGTGCTCATTTAGGATCCAACTCTCCATGAAGGGGCTCTGGGTCCCTTTCCTGCACTACAGGGAGGGGGAGGGGAGACGGAGTCCCCACAGACAGCCCAGCAATGGTGTCCTGAGAGGTGGGGTCAGGCAGGGCCTCACACTCCCATGTCCTGGGTTCTAACCTGGACTTGATGGCAAAGCCGGAATACCACCTGCTCCCTTGGTCCCCGAAAGAACCTCCCTCGAACCCCTGCACAGACCCGACTTTGGGTGCCACTGGCATTACCTGCAGCATTTGGACACCTTTCTTTTCTCATGGTAATTGGTGGGTCCCAGCTCTGGGGGACATGTGACTGAGCACAGGGATGAGTGACAGAAACAGAGAAATCACATCAGTGTTCACAGACGATCTCTGTGAACCTAATAAAGATTAAAATCTTAGACAAGTCTACATAAAATCTGAACTGTAGGAGGCTTTTGCCCTTTTTTAAGAGCTGAATTGCCAAAAGTGACATCAATAATGAACTAGCATCACAGTTCCTAGTGAAACTATTTATCTTGAAAAGAACATTGCAGTGGATTACTTTCATTTTAAAAAATACTTTTTAAAACTTTTTTTTATTTATTCCAGAGAGAGAAGGGAGAGACTGAGAAAGAGAAACCTCATCAGTCACCTCCCCTGCATGCCCCACTGGGGGCCACACCACAACCTAGGCATGTGCCTTTCACAGGAACCGAACAGGCGATCATTCAGTGGATTGGACGATGCTCCAGTCAGGTGAGCCACACCAGGCAGGGTGGATTATTTTCATGTTCACAACGTAGAATGGGGATGCCTTGCAGTCAGGGTGTCTTCCTGCCATCCTGAAGCATCTGGCTATCGGTAATTATGGTGACCAGATAAAAATGACCCTTTGCCCTTTAAATATCAAATACAAGACCAGAGGCAGCTCCCAACCCTTCCCCCAGAGACAACCACTTGAGACCCTGTTACTGGGGTGCCTTGCGCCCCGCTGTCACTGTGTCCGCAAGGAGACAGCCTGGTATGACCTACAAACCATCCTACCTGGGAATTGCCAACCTCACCGGGACCCTGAGCCCGACAGAAGATTGGGGGCCCTTGTCATCCCACCCGGTCACAGCTGCAGCACCCCCAGCCCTGCCCTCCCACCCCTCTCAACACCTCAGTCCCCACCTTTGCCCACCCCATGGGCACCACACCCAGAAGTGGCCTGTGTCCCCATCACCCCCACCCCAGCTCAGACCTCAGCTGCCTCGGCCTTTCTCACTCCTGTGAAGCCAGCACTCCCAGGCTCCTGCCCCAGCCACCAGTGAGGTGGTGGTCGCCATGGGGGCTCCTGGCCCATCTGCCTGGAAGCTGGAGGCCCGAGGCCTCTGAGTGACCCAGGGGGAGGGAGGCAGGATCCCTTTGCACATGAACTACCCTCCTGTCCACTCTGGGCAGACGTTGCTCCTATCAAATCCTTGCCCTCCTCCTGCCTGCCCACTCCTCCCTGCTTTCTCCCCAGGGTGCAGACTTGCCAGAAAGACTCACCTTTCCCACCTGCCCCATTTGCACAGGTTGAATATACAGGTTTGTTCTCACCAAAAATTAAGAGGCTGCTGCTTTATTATCAAAGAGATTGTCACATTCTTTCTTGTTTAAACTCATAGATAAGACTTAGGCCGGTAGAAGGATTTTCAGCTTTGTAACTACTCACATTTGGACCAGGTCTCTCTCTGTTGTGGGGGCTTGTTCTGTGCATTGCAGGACTTTCAACAATGTCCCTGGCCTTGCTCCAGAAGGCAGCAACAGGTCACCCACAGTCCTGACAACCAAACACACCTGTGGACACTGCCCGACATTGCTGGTGGGAAGAATCCATACAGGAAAGAACCACTGAATAAGGTCTAGATATTTTGCAAGGCCAAACCTAAAAGAAGATAATGATAATGAGAAAATTAGAGATAGACCTTATATATAGCACAATAAATGATAGCTAAATAAATACAAAATAATATTTCATGCAGAATATGGAATATCAGAAACCAGGTAAGAGGTCTTTTGAACACTTGCATGTTCTACTCTTTTCATCTAAAGCATCTTTAAATGTGGTCCAAACGTCAGGCTCATGGTTGCTCCTAGTGATGGAGACAGAAACCTCAGCTGGGCACACAGCTGTCCCTGCTCTCACAGAGCCCCCTTTCTAAAAGGTGGGGAGACAGAAGACAAACAAGTAAACAAATACATCCTTTGTCCATTAAGGATGCATGATATAAAGAAAAATAATTGATTCACTTCTTCGGAGGAGCTGACATTGGCATGTTCGTGGAAAATTCATTGTTATGTGGGACAGTCCTGAGCCTTCCCCAAGTTCACTACCTCTCACCCCTCACCACGTTCTAGAAGGCCCACCAAGACCCTGATGCAGCCAAAACACTCCCCCAAACAGAGGGAAAGAGAGAGAGACGCCTCTAAAAGGTCTCTGAGAGGGGTGGTGGGCACTGCTACCCCAGTTGAGAAAAACGTCTAAATCTTTAACACTTTTCTGCACCAAGAGCTTTGCTTTGTATTTTTCTAATGGCAGTGATGATGGGCATCTTTTCTGTGCTTATTGGTCATTTGTACATATTCTCTGGAGAAATGTCTGTTCACGCACTTTGCCCTTTTTTAAATCAACATATTTTATTTTGTTTGTGTTGTTAAGTTGTAGGAGGTTCCTCAAATGTTCTGGATATAATCCCTCATCCTATTTATGATTTTCAAAGTATTTTCTCTCATTCCATAGGTCACCTCTCACTCTCCTGATTGGGTTTTTTGATGAACAGAAGTTGTTGTGTTTTATTTTTTACAAGGTCCAATTTACCTAGTTTTCTCTTTCTGCCTATGATCTTAGTGTCATATTAAAAAAAAATCGTGCCCAAATCCAAGGTCCAGATGCTTTTCCCTGTATTTTCTTCCAAGAGTTTTATAGCATTAAGTCTTACCTCCGAGATTCGATCCATTTTGACTTACCTCTGTGTGTGGTATAAGCGACGGCCCACGTCACCCATTTATAGGTGGGAACCGCTACTCAACGCTGTTTGTTGAAAAGACCACCCTTTCCTGGTTGAGCAGACTCCACCCCTTTGTCCAAGCCATTTGATTGGCTCTTTGGTGAACAAAAGTGTGCCTGCGTGCCAATGGCACGCAACTGTCTGACTGTGTTTGCTCGGGGGTAGGATTTGGCATAAACAAGTGAGAGAGTTCCAACAGTACTCTTCTTAAGAGTACAATGTCCATTTGGAATTTCTTGGGATTTCGACACGGAGCGTATCACATACGTAGATAGTTGGAGGTCTTCCGACTCGTGAATGTGGATGTTTTCCATTCGTTTGTTTGTTCTTCACTGTCCTTCAGAAGCATTTGGTAGTTTTAAGCGTGTACGACGTCCACATCCATGGTTCGGTCCATCCCTAAGTACTCTGTATTTTCGGACGCTACTGTGAATGAAACGGGTTTCTTCATTCCATTTTGGGCTTGATCATTTCTGTTGCAAAAAAATAAAAATAATGCTGAGTGTTGATTTTTTTTTTCTCCTGCAACTTTGCTTAATGTATTCGCTGTATCAGTTGTGTGGGGTTGGGAGGGTGCAGAATCTTTAGGGTTTTCTGCATAGAAGATTATGTTGTCTGGTAAAAATAGAAAAAGAAAAGAAAAGAAAGAAATTTTTCTTCTTATATTTCAACTTGGATACTTCCTGCTCTGACTTTGCCGTCCTGCCTGCTTCTGTGCCGGGACTGCCACTGCTGTGCTGAAGAAGCAGGGGGGTCCACGTCCTTGTCCTGCTCACAGTCTCAACAACGGTGCTGGTGTGTCTGCCCGGTGTCCTGTGTGAGCCGCGGGCTCCCACGCAAGCCTCTGACATGTGCAGTAGTTTCCTTTTAATCCTGCAGTCCCACCTCTTGTTAGAACCGTCCCCACTGTTCCCCAGACACCCCTTCACGGTGACGTTCAGTCCACAGACCAGGAATCAGAGCCTGTTCAGACTGAGAACTCCAGTAGGTGGAAATTCTCCAGGTACAAGGTCATGAAGACTGGGCTGGGCCATCTTTATTGCCTAAGGAATTATTTAACACGTGGCAAATGTTTTCTACCCTACTATAAAGTTCTCCTGGCCCCAGAGATGAGCAGAGGTGGCGAGCCTGCCTTCCCCAGCACACCTAAGAGTTTATGTGAGGAGGGGACCTGATGTTTTTCAAAGTCAAAGGAAGTTCTGGGGCGGGGGGAAATCAGTAGAAGCTCATGAGAGAAAAATCGTACCTGATGGCGAGGTAACAGGGCAGGTGGGCCAGGAAGGGGCTCCCCAGGCAGATACTGCAGAGATGTCTGCAGAACTGGGGCAGGGGTCACCTTGGGGTGATTTGGGGTCAGAGAGGAGGTGCCACTTTCTGCTTACACAAGATCACCTGAGCAAAGACCATCTTCCTTCTGCAGAGACCATGCCAACCCTCTGTTGACCTTTCAGAAGTTCACTGTAGACTGTGAGCAGCTGAGATCCTGAGGAAGCAGCACGGCCCACGGCCCAAGTCCACTCTCAGTGAGTTGCGTCTCCCATTTTCCACGGAGCCTGGGAGAGCGCCCAGCAACACCACAGTCACAGGGAATGAGGACGCGTGGTCCCGACCTGCTCCACAGCTGTGATCTCCACACGGTGGTTCTTCAGTGGCTCACAGAGAAAATAAAGCTGTCCGGGGCCAACAGAACCCTCACCAGAGACCTCATCAAACAAAAGGACGCTGGGAATTATCAGTGTGAAGACTTCGACCCCATCAGTTCCTGTGAAAGTCAGCCGCTCAGCCTGGATATGACCGATGAGTGACCATCCTCCCCTCCACTACATTATTAAACTCCAAGTAAACTGTTTTGCACTATTGAAATAGATTTGTTCTGAAAGTGGAGAATCCTCAGAAGACTTCCATCAAGTCAACACGTACTCAAACCCTTGAGACTCTCTGTCATGGAACTCAGCAGCTCTAGTAAACAAGCAGGTCCCTGTCACGACAGCCCCGAGTGGGCCTGCACCTGATGACCCTTGGTTTGGGCCCTCTGTGACCTGGAGCTCAGGCCAGACATCACTGTTTTGATGTTCTGTTTTCTTTGCTGTTTTTACAAATTCCACATGCTCGTCCTTAGAATGTTTGCAGCCAGAGCCTGGGAACTGGATATAAATTTCTTGTTTTGTTTTGTTTTGTTTTGTTTTGTTTTGTTTTGTTTTGTTTTCCTGCTCCCTGTGTCCTCTGGAGTATTTGGCTGAAATTTGTGGACACCCAACCAAAGGTAGATGGTTGGTAAGCAGAGGTATTCATAGAGGGGGCTGTTAAGGGCTGGCATCTGCTGAGAGTCAGGATACAAAGTTGTGAAGCCTGGGGTGGTGGGTATACTAGGCAGTATATGGGTTCTGAGGGACATAGAGGTACCATGCAAAAGGGCTCTTCTGGGTGGGTTCAGAATGGTGCTGAAAAGAATGAGTGAGGGGCCCACCTGCCTGCGGAGGGAGGAGCCACTGGAGCTGGTACAGTGAAGACGGGGGAGGTGACATCCTTTCAGACTTGGTTGGGTGTGAGGGCGAGACACAGGGTTGTAGGAAAGGACAAGGCTCTTGAAGACTCAGGTCAGTGCCCTGGCATTGGGACACGGCAAAGCATCAGGTGTACAGGCTGGCAGGGGACAGGGGCAGAGGACATGGATAGGGGACAAAGGGGATAAAAATGAGCATTCTGTGGGTGACTAGGAGTCTGGAGAGCAATGAGAGATTGTAGGACTGAGGACACCATGAACACATAAAAAGAGCCAAAGCATTTTGGGGATTTTAGTCAGGAAGAGAGCTGAAGTGTGCAGTAATCAAACAGGAAAGTGGCTGGGATGGGGCCAGGGAAAGGTAGGGGATGCAGGGCAGGCATGAGGTGGGGACACTGAGAGCCAGAGGTGCCCAGTCTCCAGTTCAGACCCAGCTGGCTCCCAAAGCATGGTACAGGTGTGGCCATTCCCACATGGCCTGGGAAAGCCGTAAAAAGCCATATCTCACCCCTGTACCCCAAGGCATGCCTCAGCTGGGTCAACAAGTGAGCTGCGTCCCAGAGGATTTGTGGTTAAGTGAGTGAGGCTGACTAGGAGCCTGGGAACGGGCAAGCAAGGGGCTGGTGGTGGGTGGGTGTGGGAAGGAGATCGAGGGCCAGGACAGACTTGGAGTGAGTAGAGCCTTTTTCTTATTGTGGACTAGTCAGAGTGAACGTTCAGTGATCCCACAGCTGAGAGCTATGTGACAGGTCCCAGTGATGGAAGAGTAGGTGCTGATGGTCTGGGCCACCTGTCCTTGTCTAATGCAGGATGTGTCACTCCATCTGTGATGGATGCTGCCCTCCCCACCTGTCTATGTGTTAGTGGGTGTGACAGAAGCCAGGTCACGATGAGGAAGGAGGTCTGGCTACCTGGGCACATTACAGTCCATGTTCAGACCCCCCATCTCTCCTGAGGCCTGGAAGCCGTCAGAAACTGTTGTTCTGTCGCTGTAGAAGGCACGGCCTTGCTGCAAACCCTGGGAGTCTGCATGTGATTCTCTTATTAGGTCTCACCAGAGGCTTCAAAAACACTTCTTATTCTTCTAACATGGATTAGGTGGAGGTAAAAGTACATCAAGTTCTTTTTCATCCTGGAGGGTACGTCTCACATGGCACAGGTTATTGGAAGCATAAATGCCTCACAGACATGGCAGATCCCTGAATGGCCACAGGTGAGGGTGTCCCTACAGCACATGCTTTGTTTAAAATTCTGGTCACTGGAGCTGATCCTGTCACTGGTATCACTGTCCTCACTGAGGTCATTGTCTCAGAGTATCCACATGAGCAGGCACCACTGCCACCCTTTGGAGCTCACAGGGCTCACTAAGGCAGTTAAAATGCCTGACATTTGTTCCTCTATACAGAGAAAGCCTCTAGTTTGCACCATTAAATACAACATCAACTGAAGGTCTGTAGGTATTTTGTGACTTGAATTTCTCATGGAAGTCACTGGGGGAATGAACACATACGCTTGCCCTGCTAGGGAGGACCCGCTTCCTGGGCTCACAATCTGTGCAGTCACTTAGAAGAACCTGCTGTAGATGTAATGCTCCACTTTCACAATCTTGAAATTCTTAATGACTTTTGAACACAGAGCCTTGCATTTTCATTTGATACTTTTCCTGGTTCTGCCTCTAGGAGTGACCCTAGGTTGGGAAAAAAAAAAAAAAAAAATGGTTTGAGCCCATTGGGACTTGCTGTTTGTAATGTGATCACCAGAGGGCAGCACCAACACAAGGTAACCTGGAGGACAAGGTAACCTGGAGCTGTGAAGGGATGTGGAGGAGCTTTTGGCTTTTTCACTGTTTTTGTCATTACAGGTGTCTAATGAACAGAACCACACTTCCCCCACACCTGCAGCTCACAGAACGATGGTTCTCCATCTCTGATGTACTTCAGAGATTCCAATTTAAAGAAATCACAGTTCCTTGGCTCATATGTGAATAGCATCCAACAGACACAATAAAGCTTACACTAAATATTTATCTTTAGAAAATCCGGGAGAGACAGGATAGGAAGAATTTGTTCTGTGTGTGTGTGCACATTGGTGATGTGAAAAAAGCAACTGAGTCCTCATCTTCCAAAGGGAAGACCTTGAATTAGATGATGCCTAAGAGTAAAAACACCAGTACAGAGCCTCAAGGCATGTCATTCAGAGGTAACTTCGGTTACATCCGGGGGCTCTGCCATTGTTCGCAGCAGATGTATCCTCAGTGCAGCTCAGAGAAAGACGCTGGAGCCTTCCCGTGATCACTCCGAAACAGCTCACAGAGACACAGGGCTTGTGATGTCGTCACAGATGCAAGAGAAGTGCCCAACAGATGGGAGCTGGGGGCTGGCTTCGCTCACAATGTGACTGAGACGTAGAATAATAGTTTCATATTCTAGCCACAGTGGGAGTTAAAATATTATGGAAGCTGTGGCGATTGCATCAAAAAATGCTTTCTCCGGGCCTTACACCCTGATTAAGATTTGTCTGAGAAACCCAAACTTTTTGGCTCGTGGTGCAAATGACGTAAGATGGACAAAGACATGTTTCCTGTGTTTGGTTTCTTTTTAATATCAGGACCAAGGAATTTGAAAATATGATCTACAGAGTTCATGAACCAGAATCGTCACCACTTTATAAATGGTCTGCCTTATTTTTACTTATGTATTTAGAAACACACTGAAGATGGAGCTTCCAGAATGATGGCCAAAAGCAGGACGGGAGGTCTGCTTTACTAAGAAACCTGTTGCTGCCTCCTGGGAAGTGGGCAAGCCGCACTGGTCTCTGGCCACAGCCCTCTGCAGCCTCCGCAGCACCAGTCCAGGACCCGTCGTGTCCACGGCCCTGAGCACGGGGAAGAGCGTAATGCACGTCTCACAAGACCAACTCTTTCAGAACCTTTACATTGAATCTGTTTCAAACCTTCCAAGAATTGCTGTGGCCAGCTTCTGAGTTTCTGTGTGTTTCCCAACAAGCTTGACAGAGAATGGCCTAAGCCCGTCCGGGATGTCCACCTGGACATTGGCACGGCACCTCTAAAGCAGCAAGTGCAACAATCTTCGTTCTCCCACC
This sequence comes from Tonatia bakeri, assembly GCA_004024845.1. Classification (NCBI taxonomy): domain Eukaryota; kingdom Metazoa; phylum Chordata; class Mammalia; order Chiroptera; family Phyllostomidae; genus Tonatia; species Tonatia bakeri. The sequence continues at coordinate 3,455 of PVIA01008780.1, read as the reverse complement.
CCTGCCTGATTTTCCAAGTGTCTTTCTCTTCTCAGTCAAGCTCAGCTTTATCCTCTTAGTTGCTCAGGCCAGAAATCTTGGCATTATCCTTGATGCCTGTCTCGCTCTTGCAGTCAACTGTAACCCACCAGCACACCTGCAGTCAGTCTGCAAAGAGAGAGAAACCACCACTCCGCCCCAAGTCACCCTCACTCTTCCATGGGGTCATTGTTACATTTTACTAACTGGCCTTCCTGCCGCCTTCTTGGCCCCACTGATGTCAATCTCCTCAGGAAGGGCTGATTGAATCCTTAGAAATGAGTTCCTTTAAAACCCAAGTCAGGTCACCCTTTTTCTTCTCAAACCCTCCTGTCACTCCATCTCAATCTCACAGAAGTCCGAAGTCTTCACCACGGTCCACAGGGTCCCACATCAGTGCTGCTCACAGTGCTGGGCTGCACAGAACAGGGACTTTTCTACCAGGGGTCGGAGCAGCTCAGTGCTTTGGTTCAGAAAGTCTTGTAGCGGAGAGCGTGTCAGCTGGAATGAACAGGACACTGAGAGATGTGTCAGCCTCGTCTCCGTCCCAGGCTGTGGAGCTCCTGGCAGATGGCCCTGTGAGAGCACCGCCCTAAAAATTCTGGTTCTGTCTGCACGTCTCACGCCATTCTTCTCATCCCATCTATTCTGGCCACAGCGGCTTCCTGACCTTCAAACACTGCAAGCAGCTTTCTGCCCCAGGCGCATTGCACAGGCTGTTCTCTCTCCCTCGAATAATTCCTCTCAGAGATTTCCGTGATTCCTTTCTCCCACTCCTAGGTCTTGCTCAAATGTCACAATGCCAAGGAGGTTTCCCTGTCTGACATCACTAAGTAACTCTCAGCCCACCCCCTCCCTATCTCCTTCACTCTTCACTCCCCTTCATTACCCTTTAGAGGACCCATTGCCACTTGAAGCACTGCTTGTTTGTTTCTTTGTCTCCTCTCTTTCATTCTGCACTATCAGCTCCACAAAGCCAGCGACCCTCAGGATCTCCTTTTACAACCACTATAATTCTGTGCAAAATGTCTGCTTATGCTTCAAGAAGATAATTAACTCGGCTGTTAATAATTGCATGTTAGAAGTGAGCACACTGTCTTCAGTTTCACTGTCTGTAAAATGTGAGTCTGTAATTCCAGGCTTGTGGATGTGTAGGAATTGTGCTAACAAGGGGCCTCATTTCTGATATCTACGGCTAAGTAGCAAGAAGACCCCAGACTTAAAATTGCTGTGTGTCTGACATGATCAAGGGCATGAAAACTACAAACTTCAGTCCTGATAATAAATGATTCATTTTTTCACAAGGTACCGAAGACCAAGAACCTTGGGTGCAGTTCCCTGGAGAGAACTTTTGAACAGTCGGAGTGCTTTTGAACAGTCTCTGTGGTTTCCTTCACTCTACCTCAGAATGCCGCGGGCATCCTCACGGTCCTCCTGCTGTGGTCCAGAGAGAAACAAAGGCTCCCACTGGGGCTGTCAGTCAACAAGGCAGGAGCCTCAGCCTGACCATTCTGCCGTCCCCGGCACTAACCAACACATGCTGCCCAGATCAGACACACAGAACAGGGTTGCTTCTCACGCTCACTGTTGTGTCTCTGAGATCCGTCTGTGTTGGCGTCTGTGGTCTTATCCCTGGCGTTGCCATGAGTGCATGGCTTGTACATGCCCCCAAAGAGGACGCACTCATTAAATTCAGGGTCATTGACAGAAGGGGACACGCTCCGGGCATTGTGGAAGGCAAGGGCCACTGCATGCTAGGAAGCACACAGCACTTTCCAAGGGCAGTGTCTGTACAGTTAATGAAAGACGCAACCGTTTCGTCTTCAGTTCAGACAAACCCAACACTCTTAAAAACTGGGCATTACATTTTTAACTTGACGTAATTGTTTTATTGTTTGAAAAAACATATAATAGTATTATAATAGATGACTTTGTTAATTATAAAGGGCAAAACTGTCGCTTATCAGAAATGGGTCATTATATTTTTATTAAAATATTGTTTATATGAAAGATGAGGCAATTATGTTTAAAGCCAAATGACTAGGAAAGAAAACCAAGAATGTCACTTTACAAACAAGTTTATTTAGACAGCATGAGACAGTTCATACCATGTACACATGAATTAACAAAACATAACCAAGCAAACCCCTGGGGGACCACCCGAGGCAGGAGACAGTGCACTGCCAGCAGGAGCCCCTCTATGTGCAGTCCTGGCCACAGACTACTCCTTGAACCCAGAAGTGACAATTCCATGAATTCATGACTATTTCCATTATTTATGTTCTTCAGAATCCCCAACTGCACTAAATCCAGAGATTGAGGGTTAGAGTTTGTCTTCTCAGCCTCCACATAATGCACATCACACTCCAGGTGCCAACTTGTCTTGAATCTTCCCGTCTACATTTAGTTCTGAGTGTCAAGCCCACTGCAGCCAGTACAGGTGACTCTTCATGATTTCTGAGCTTTATTGTGGTAAAATGCACACTAAATGAAAGCTGCCATTGTAACCAGTTCTGAGCTGACAATCTTTTGGCATTTAGTACGTTTATAATGTTACATATCCATAAGCACTGTTTATTTCCAACAGGATTTTGTCTTCTACACATTCAGGACAATCTGTTCAGATATTGTGCTCAATCAGTAAGCAGCTACTGATATTGTTTTGCAACAATCGTTCTTATATCTTAACTTTCTTCTTATTGTTGACACTATTGCAGGTGTTCTTACTTTCCACCCTTTTGCCCACCCTGGCTCAGCTCCCGCATCCCCCTCCCTCTGGACATCACCACACTGCTGTCTGCATCTGTGGGTCACACATACGAGCTCTTCGGCCGATGCCTTCACCTCCTTTCATCCAGTCCTTTCCCCCTCCTCCCCTCTGACAGCTGTCCATCTGTTCCATGTATCAGTGCCTCTGTTTCCATTTGGTTCATCGGTTCATTTTTTTTTCCATTAAAATTCACTTTTTTGGACATTTTGGAATAGTTCAGAAAGAAGAGGTGTTAGTTCTTCTAGGAATGTTTGATAAAATTTTCCCGTGAAACACTTCAGTACAGCACTTTCATTTGTTAAAAGTTTTTTGGCACTGGCCAGTATGGCTCAGTTGATTGGGCACCATCCTGCAGATCTACAGGTTGCAGGTTTGATTCCTGGTCAGTGTACATGCCTGGGGTGTCAGTTCGCTCCCCATTCTGGGCAGGTGCAAGAGGCAACCGATTGATGTTTCTCTCCCAGTCTCTCTCCTTCCCTTTCCCTCTTTCTGGAATCAATAAAAAAAAAATGTAAAAGAAAAAGTTGTTTGATTACTGCTTCTATTTTTCTAGTTGAATCTTTCTATTCAGATTACCCAGTTCTTCCTGATTTAGTTTTGTAAAATTGCACATTTTTTAAATTTTATTTTAATGATTGTTCAAGTACAGTTTTCTCCCCTTTACTCC
>PVIA01008779.1:0-67962 GCA_004024845.1 Tonatia bakeri | reverse complement strand
GAGCAGGGCCATTGAGAACTGTTTTGTATAGCAACAGCTTTGCAGCTAACCTCTGGTGTGGTCACTTAACATATCTATAACCTTTAACTGGTTGCATAGATATGTTAAATAGCTGAGGCCAAGCTCTGAGCCAGGGGAATGGAAGTAACTTCCCCACCAAGATGTAACTGGGGGCAGGTCCCCCGAGTTACAGCACCTGTGTGGGAGCTTGGAGATGATTGGCTCCATGACATGGGGCCACACCTGCCCAGACTCAGGATGGCAGCCCAGGAAAGCTGAAAGGATATGAATGCTGGCAGGTGTAACTGATTGTAGGAATCGGAAATGGGGCTGCAGAGGAAGATTGGCATGGGGATTTAAACCGAGGGACGGCAGCCATTGCAGGGGAGGACCACATGGCTATGGACATATAAGAGAATCACCATGCGGCTTTAGCAGAGAACTGCCACTTGGCTTTGGCAGAATGGCGACCCCCCAATCCTTGCAACCATTGGAGGGAGAACCATGCAGCTTTGGCAGAGTGGAGACTCCTGCAGCCATTGTGCCGGGAGAACCATGTGGCTTTGCCAGAGTGGGGACTCCCTCAGCCCTGGGAGAGAGAACCACACAGCTTTGCCAGGGTGGGGACCCCCTTAGCTTTAGAAGGGAGAACCACCACCCAGCTTTAGCAGAGATCCTGTCCTTTCAGTAACAGTATATCATTCCAGGCCCACCCCCCCTTGTTGCTCTGTGACACTAGGAGGAAAAGATAAAAGGGGGTTAGTGCACGCTAGTTGGTTTGCGGTTGGTTGGCATCTGACTTGTCACACCCTCTCATTTCTATGATTTTTTGGAGCTCCCCTTTAAGCAGCTCCCCTATTGTGTGTGGTTTTTAATACCAGACAACATAACACAATAGAAGCCTCTTGTGTCTCAAAAGGTTTCAACGATTGATTTTCCTTAAGTGTCCTTACACTTCATGCTGTGAGCTGGGCGTCTCTACTAAGTTCCTTCTCAAATGGTCTAAAATCTAGAGATCACTGAGTCCAACTTCTGAGACTTAAAAAAGCCCACATTCTGGCGGACTTCAGGAGTTAACACACATCACAGGGGGTTGTCTAAAGGGACATCACTGACTTGCGTGCATTTCTGGGGACTGCGAGGGTCCCAGCTTCAGTCCTGTGACCGGGTGGAGCAGAGGTGTCCTAGGCTGAGCCCTCGGTGTTGCTGCAGCCCCAAGACCCACTCTGCCCCTGAGGGAAGGCCTATTAGCAGCAGGACCCGGGTGGGGTGACTGGTCTCCAGCAGAGAACGCCCAGCAGGACAGCCTGGGGGGAGGGGAGCAGCAGGAGCACTTGCCCATTTTTTGGTCAGCTTTGGCTTCCCCAGAAATGTAACATAACCATAAAAGTCATGGGATTTCTTTGGCTTCACAGGAGACATAAATAATTAACCCCAAATTTGAAAGCCGTGTTCTCAGACAACTATCAGTTATTGTCTGAAAGACATACACACCCATGCTCTAGTTTGCAATTATATGTAATATATACATGTTCTAACACATGTAATGTATACATGTCCTATAATTACTTACTTATACATGTAGAAATCTTACCTGTGACTGTGTAGTTCTCTCCACTGCCTGAATAGATTAGCATCCCATCCATATACAAAGAGTACTGCGTTATAATACCATTCGCCTTTTTGGGTAGATTCCAGGAGACCAGCAAAGAATTGGGAAGGGACTTGGCTACTGGTGGCTGAAGCTCTTGTGGGGCTGTGGGGGTAAGAAAAGATTTACAGAGTCTAATTTTAGTTTACTTTTCTAATTGAAACTTTTCAGACTCAAACCAATAAATCATGGAATAAACCTGAAATCCCAGGCATGGAAATGCTCCTGATTCTCGGGCAGCTTGTCAGTAATTGCTTTAGGAACAGCACTAAATAACTGTCTCGAATTTATGAGAATTTGCATCAATGATGGATGGGAAGGCCTGACACAGTTCACTTGACTGACACGTTCCTTCATCAGAAGTGTTATTACCCCGTAATCTCGATTTGGGGGCTGTGCCGGTGGGAGCTGATTAAACGGAGAGAGTCCCTGCCCTCCTGGAGCTTGTGGTCTAAGACGGGCAATGCCGGTGAGAATGGTTTGTAGAAGATATAAAAAGTATACAAAACAATAGAAATAGCCAGAAAGTAGCAATTTAATGAATTGTTCACAAAAACTACACTGTGTGCAAGTTTTTTTTGTTTTTTTTTTTTAAAGAGATCCGTTCATTTTCTGGAATGGCCCACGAATTGGAGTCAGAATAACTAACAGGTTTAAAAAGTTGATCCTACACATACCTATTGTTTAGGACATTGGCAATAAATTTAAAGAAAATCTAGAAATGGGGAGTTCCTTGAACACTGGAAAGGAAATGAATGAGAACGGGTGCGTAGAAAACTTTCAGGGTATGGCCAGGAGGCACCAGGCAAAACCTGGGCAGAGGTTGGAGGGACACAGAGGAAATCATGGGACAGAAGACAACTTGTCCTGCCCTGAAGCTGGTGGCGGTGCTTGTGAAGGCGTGCTGATCATGTACCCCAGCAGAAACAATGACACATTAAAGAAAATAGCCCTTCTCAGGAGATCAGACAGAGAGAACACTGAGCAAACGTGGACAATGGGTCACCGCTGGTGCAGTCCAGGTGAGGAGGGGCTGGTGTAGTCAGGTGCAAGCAGAAAGAATAAAGGATGATGGAGGATTTTACAAACTCCTTTATTCCGTCACAGTGTCGCCAATATGAGCATTGCCTTTCACTTGCACGTCTTCTGCGCAAGTGGCCCCTGCTAAATGACCAGAAACAAGGGCTCAGGAGAAGAGGGAGAAAGGGGGTGGATGGATACTGAAAAAGAGGGAAAATGACTTTTTCCTCCCCAAGATCAAGTTTGGAGGCCCCTAAAGAATTCTACAACCAGACAACGAAAGAAACACGCACTTCTTCTCATTGGGGAGGGAGAAATTGGAAGGAAGGAGGCTCCCAACGTCTTGAGAGCTGTTGCCCCTTTGAGTGATGCGTTCTGATGCTGGGGCACAGCCTCCACTTTGGAGTGCTGAAATGCTTCCCCTTCCTCACTGCCTCCTTAGCATATGCTTCCTGAGGCATTAATTCATGCCGACAGTGTGTAAGTTCCAAGTACAACGAAAGTGAGACGGAAGTCGGAAGGACCTGAGCAGTGATTAATAAGGCCTCAATTGGCGTTTGGAGGTTCCATCATATTGAAATAATTGTTGTCCATGCTGGTGTTTAGCAGTTAAAAGAGACCATGGGAATCAACCGTTTGGTTCTCAATTTCATACTGAGCCATACAATCAATTCTTTTTAGTCAGACTGTCTCTAGATTTACTTCAGAGCCATAGTAAAATGAGGAAGCTTTCATTAATCTTTCAGATGCTCCATATTAATGACAAGGCTCTTGCATGAACAATGTAACAGCAATTAAAAAGCCCATTAATCTGCATTACAGCTATTAAAGATGCATGTCATTAAAGGGTATGGAGTTTGATTCATTTTCGCACACCCCCCAAAAATGGAGCAATTATGGCCTGGCGATGCACTTTGTCATCAAATTAGGTTGGGGTTTTCCAGCAAATGGCCTTGCAGCATTTAGCTCTTCTCCTATTTTATTATTCATGACTCAAATGTGGAAGTCAAGACCTTTGAAATTACTTTACCTTCTTGTGGAGTAGAGATGTTCAGTGCATGTGAGCTCTCGGTACAGCCGGCCAGAGTGCAGGCGGTTAGGGTTACTGAGTAGTTTGTGAAGGGCAGCAAGCCTGTCAACACGCCTGGAAGGGCAGGGGGAGAGAAGAGGTATGCATGTTTACCGTCAGCTGCCAGAAAGACTATCATACATGTGTGTGTGGGGGGGGTCGGGGGGGCACCAAGAGATAAAACAAAAAATGAAAAACATAGGCCTCTTTATTTTCTTGTCTGTGTGCTCATTGCAGAGGGGAGTAACTAGTAAAAGAAAAAAGTCAGACCAACTTATTTTTAAGACAGGTCTAAACAGCATTCACCAGACGTGTTTCCCAAAACATCAGTGCCCTGAGATGCTTCTCCTGTTGATTGTTGGCCGGGGGAGGGGCGCGTAGAGGTCAGGAAGTGGAGCCCAGCGTATCCAGTGACTGAGTCACATGTTGTCCCATTCCAGGGCCCTAGGGCCCCCGCAGAAACAAAACTCTTTCATTTCCTTTAATCTATGGTTTTTCAATCTTACTTAACGAGAACCCTTTGTATGCAGCATGTATTAACACACTTCAGGAAATACACTCCCACGACTGGCTTCATTACTTCAATGGTAAGACACACCCATGCGAACTGTTTGTTTTGTGGGGGCTAACAAATATGCAAATCAACAGAGTTGAACAATTAGATAATTATGCTTTTGTCCTTCTACTTGCAAAAATTATTGATTTAATTAAGACACCTGTCCTCAACAGACGTATTACTCGTGAAAATGTTGAATTAACCTGACTTGGTGGTAGATGTATAAGATTTGTTCAGTAATTAAAAGTGCCTGCCGAGCCCTGGCTGGTGTGGCTGGGCGGATTGAGCGCCTCCCTGTGACCCAAAGGGTCGCTGGTTTGAATAACAGTCAGGCCACATGCCTGGATCATGGGCAGGTCCCCAGCAGGGGGCATGTGAGAGGCAACCACACATTGATTCCTTCTCTTCATCAAAGAGGCAGAAGCTCTTCATTTAGTTAATCCTGGGCATTAAAGAAGTACCAAAAACATAATTCGTATATTTGTCCACCAGTGCTGTTCCCTGCAAAAGGTTTCCAGAGCTGTCTTTAATTCTAACCACAAAGACTGTTATCATTCTTACATAAAAATGGCCCCACCCATGGTATCCCTCATGGAGTAAGCCTTCAGGAGCCTGGAGGATGCTATTGTTTTAATGTGCCAATAGTGGTGACAGCTTGCATTGTTCACAGATATTTTAACATGCATGTTTCCCTGGTCTCCCTCCCCAAGAGGTGATTTTACAAATTAATAGAGTGAAGACACAGGATGAAGCAAAGACCGCAGCCATTGCTTGTTTTGGCACCTCCCAGCTCTCCGCCCTGCCCCTGGGGTTGCTGTGTCTCCCTCCCAGCAGGTCCCCAAGAACCCTCCTGGGTACTGAATCCTCTCTCTGCTGCCCTCAGCAGCTTGGTCTTAGCTGATGGCCAAGGAAGACAGCAAGCCTATGAAGTAACACACAAGCACGTGTGCCCCTCTCAGGCCAAGTTCAGTGGTCTCTAATTTCACGATCCCCTCATGCTGGGACCTTCTGCTTTCCCTCATCCCTGCCACTGAGATCACCATTTCCCCTCAAATATCCAAGACTATAACCCACATCCCGAGCTCAGTTTCTTTTATTTTCCCTCCCGTTACACCTCTTAAATGGAAACTTGCACCATCGCATGTGTGCCCTCACCACAGGGAGGCGAAGAGGTTGATAAAAACACGGATGCACAGGCCGGGCTGGCTGGGTTCGTGTGCCAGCTCTGCTACCAATTTGTCCCCTGGGACCAGGCAAGTGGTCCAGACCCCTGTGACTTAGTTTCCTCACCTGTAAACAGAGAGCAAAGTACCTGGCCTGATGGAGAAGCCTCACAGGCTTCACCTGTGAGATGAGGATAAAATCCTATTTACCTCCAAGTGTCACCATCAAGATGAATGAGTTCAGGAATATAATGTGCCTGACACAGAACTCTGGCACTGATTCATGTCAGTCCAGGCTGTGTTTGTATCGCAGCCCAGTTTCTGCCTGTCCTGTGCTTCTAAATACTGCCAGATCCAGAAACTCTTCCTCAATCCTCTTCCTCCTCTACTCACCAGACTTGCCCTCCCTCCACGTCCGATTTCCTGAGTTGTTCTTCTAAACTGCTGAGATCTCCTGTCTTTCCCTGACCTGACAGAGCCAGCTTCCTCTCATAGTTCTTTAAATAGCTTCTCTCCTACAAGGCTCGGTCTTCCGGCTTCTTAAAACACTTGCCTTTATTAGCTTATCAAGCCTCACCTCTCAATGACCTCGGATAGCAACACACTTTTCATCTCTCCCCAGAGCTCCGGTTCCACATTTCACCCTGCAGGCCAGGTGTCCTACCTGGTGTCCCACCTGGCGTCCCACCACATTTCACTCTCGACACGCAACCCAGATCCGACATCCTAATCTCTTTCCTAAGCGCTGTCTTTCCATGTCTCAATTCCTCCATCGGGATCCCAACGTTCCAGACTCAAAACGAAGGCAAGGTAGGTTCTAGGCACTTTACCCTTGAAGATCTTTGACATTTGTCAGATCCTCCTTGTTGCCAAGTAGAAGTGTAAGCAAGGGTTTAAGTAAGACCACAGGCATGCCCGCATCATAGCATGCCATCCTAACAGGAAATAAATCAGCCCACAGAGAATGAAAGGATCCTACGGAGAGCAAAAAATGGTGTTGGCATATGAGACTAGTTTCCTTTGTTTCTCATTTAATCTATGTGGCTCAAGTGAGAAGCATCACTTCTCATATATGGGCATGCATTAGCTGACACCCAGAAAGGCTGTGTCCAGACACAGGGGTTGCATACAGGTCCGTGCTCTGAAATTTTTAGTATGATGATGCTTAATATTATCATTGAGAATCACCACAAAAGCAGTTCATCATTTTGAAATTTTGAAAACTGGCTCCACATAATATCTTATCCTGAGACTTTTTTTCCCCCTAAATAGCAGCTGAAGTGCACTGTTGGACTTAGCAAGAATGGTATTAATGCGGACTTTAAGAAGGAGCACGCCAAACCAGATACTGGGTTCTCATTCACTGAATGGTCTTCAGTGTTTTATTTAAGCTTTCTTGCCTTCACTAAAGGAGCCACTGTGTGTGTATGTGCATCATGAATTCCTCTGCTCATTTTTTTGCCCTGAAAGGACCTTTAACCACGGGCTATACCGCTCTCATCAAACTGGCTCCCTCAGCTTTGTGCTTTGGTGGTGGAGTTGACCAAATTGTACTTCGCAGAAAAGTCCTGAAGTTCTTAAAGAAATTTCCTGAGAGGAACTACTGATAGATCATCTCTCTGACGATTTATCAAAGCATTCGGATTTCTTATTTCAATGCAGGAGAAACAATAATACACACTGAGAAAAGAAAGCTGCAAAATGGGGGCGGGGGGGGGCAGATAAAGGAGGAAGCTGATGTTTTGGTTCTTGCCGACCCTGAATCCCAGGTGGAAAGTTTTCTAAAATGTGTAGTACTTGCTGAGGCTGAGGCATTTTTTTTTTAAATTTATTTCCAGGAGACATCCTGCTCATAATGTTGTGTGCGAGAGCCAAGGTTCATCAAAGCACTGGAATAACCTTCCCTAAGCACAAGTTAGTTTCATCTGTTTCAGTGAGAGCAGTGTAATGATCGAGCATTTTCTCTCTCGTCAGGGGACAATGAATAGACTAGGAGCTAGTCAACTAAACAAATGACCTTCACTCAGTCAGAAAAGGGACAAAGTCATCCCATTGTTCGGGACATGTGGATTATCTTTTTGGTTTCCTGGTAATGGGAAGTTTACCAGGATGGGTTAAAGCTGGTGCTCATAAAAGTTCTGCAGCTGCCACAGGAAGAGGGCATGAGCGTCCTCTCCAAGAGTAAGTAAGGTAGCCCTTCTTGGACAGGTGCCTAGACATCACTGAGTGATCGACCCGCAGGCCTTGCATTAAGTGTCAGAATCACACTTACATTATATACTCTCCAGGAAAAAAAAAAGGGACTAGTATGGTAATATGTCATCATCAAAAAGTATTTATCAATTTTTCTTCTATGTGCCTCTGGGAAGAGTGCCTTGGAACATAAGTGATCTCAAGAAAGTTTATAATCTAAGAAAATATCAGAACTAGAAGGAACATAAGGATAACAGCAATGCATAGATTAATATATAAAGCAGAATGCCTGCATATATTCACAGAAACAAGGCATTCATAAGATCCAACTCTCTAATCCAAGATGATAGGAGATCTATACTTAAGTAAACACAAAGAGCCCCGCCTGGTGTGGCTCAGTGGATTAAGTGTCAGCCTGCGAACCGAAGGGTCACTGGTTCGATTACCAGACAGGGCACATATCTGGGTTGTGGGCCAGGTCCCCAGTAGGGGCATGTGAGAGGCAACCACACATTGATGTTTCTCTCCCTCTCTTTCTCCCTCCAATCCCCTCTCTAAAAATAAAATCTTTTTTTAAAAAGGACAAAGAGAAAAAGGGGATAACCATTGAAAAGTATATTTTAGTAGATACCCTAAAACACCGAATAAGATATGGTATGACATATTAATAAAGGAATTCTAAACAGAAAAATATGGCCTACCTTCTAAGTACATAGAAAACCCAATAAGAGAATGTGGGGTGGTCTCCCTTTATAGCACTTTGGGTGTTTGCAATAAAGAAGTGTACCTTAACAGTGAGAACTTTAAAGACTGGCTTGGACATAAGTCTTTTTCTTTGGGACACATCAGAAAGAAGACTTTTCCCCTTGAACCTGAGGCTGTCCCTACCTCCAGGCAGGCCCCATGAACTCTCCAATGCCCTTTCAGTCACCAGATTCCGTGAAAAGAGAAAACGGCCCCAACCATGTCAGGAAACCTGTCAGTCTCTTTGATAATGGAAGCCGGAGAGCTGAAGAAACATTCAATAAGCATGGAGGAGGCATTATTGATGTTTTAAAAGTGTTAGTATCCCATGAAACACAGCAGCTTCGGTCTCCAGATTAGCGTCATCGGCGACGGCACGACCAGAACTCTCAGGGCCTAAGCGATAATGCATTTTGCATTAATGCTTAACATTGAGAAATCCTGACATGCCCCACCAAGGGAGTTTGAAGGAAAGTTAAGTATCTTCCCTTCGAATTGCAGCCCTGTGGGCCTTGGTGGGTACACAGAGCCCAGGCTGGAAGAGAGGCGGAGATTTGATGTGAAGGGTGGGAGCGCATCACTGAAGGAAGTTTAGAGCCTTATCCTGGAGAACCTTGTGATTTTTAAAGCCCTTCACAGTGACTTGGGGTGAACTCCTTGAATGCAAAGGGCATGTCATTTTACGTCTTTATTTGCCCTATCTTCTAGCAGCTAGTATGGTCATTCACCAAAAGTGTACACTTGATGTTTGACCCCAGAATGAAGACTTTTCACCCTCTTCCCTCTCCTCAGCTGCCTCCCTCACTGTAAAAGAACCGTCCCCCAACCCTACCTTCTCCAGGGAGCTAGCAAAGTACCCACATTGCTTCTTTGGACCAATAAGATGATTATTTCCAACATTTTCCCCTCTTTGCTCTCACTTCAAGTTTCCAAGGAGCTGAAGAGAAATACTAAGAATTGGAGGCAGCCCGACTAACCTAAGAGAAAATCACTGTGGAGCTGGCCCCAGCTGTGGGGGCTCTCGTGCCTGTAACAGAAACCGTGTGCGGCGAGGGCGTAACGACAGCGTGACTAGCTCTGATGGTGACATTGTACGATCGACTCCTCTGACTACACGCAGACAGCTATGCATGCTCTGCCCCGACACCCAGCCCAAGACACGGAGCAAAATGGCACCTTTCGAAAAGCCAAACACAGTTGGAGCAGAAGCAGGGTCTCTGCTTCTGCTTACACACTTGAGCAGTCTCCACCTCCCTCCCCCACCCCACCCCCAGCTGCCAGGCTAGGTGTTTGGCCGGCATCCACTGTAATCTGTTCTCCTTCATTATGTTAATCTGTGGGCGGAAAGATTTCTGTCATCTTCGAATCGCTTGCACGGCAACGGTAAACACCTCGGCCTGCCTGTAATTGGACAGGTGTCTGCTTTGATGTCACCCAGCTTTTAATTCAATTAAAGCACTGGCTGCTCTGCTCTCATTACCCACTCGCTTTCCATTGCACTTTGATTCTGGCGGTGAAACCCCTGCACGCAGCAGTCGCCTACCCTGGGTCCAGAGTCCAGGGTAGACTCGCTAAGATCATGAGTAATATTTCAGATGAACTCTACCAATCCAAGAGTGTTTTCCCGTCATCAAAGGCATCTGCCATATTGCGGAGACTCTGTATTCTCCCTCCCTTCTTTTCTCTGTCTCTCTGTCTCCCCTTTACATTTTATTCTATCTAAATGGTGTCTTCTACCTACTGGCCAGTAATTAGCAGCAGTCACAATAAACAGAAAAGCTGTTTCTAGCTTCCTCTCCCCAGGGCTTTGCTCCATCTCCAGAGAACTCATCAGAGTACAATGGTCTTATTTATTTGCTGGCATTTCACATTTGGATCAAGACAGTGAGGTGGGCAGGAGCAGGCATTTATTAAGAGGGCCATCTGGTGAAGGGTACCACACAGGCAGAGCTGCCACAGCTACCTGGGGACAGAACAGGAGAGCCCACTCTTTAAAAGAAAACCAGCCAGGGGAGGGGGCGCAGAAGAGAAGGAGCCCTTTGTGGTTCTGGATTCTGGGCGGCGCTGATAAATTCTAATTTTTAAGTGTGCATCTCAGGATAAGTTCTGAGTTGCAAACCAATCCAGGATGTGGATTAAAGATACTAAATCAGTGCAACACACCCTGCTTGCTGCCCACCTAGAGGAACCTCGGAAAATAAATTAAAGTCCTAACACAGACATTTTGACACAGTGACCCCATGAAACTGAATGATGACATTTGTTAAATATGGATAAAAATTTAATGGTCTAGCAGAGATCTGGAAACACACCCAGGGTGCTTCTCCTCTGGTTCTTAGTAGCCCAGGAAGGTAGCATTGTTTTTTTTGTTGTTGTTGTTGTTTGTTTTTTATGCTTCTGGTAATATTTTAAATGAAAGTTGGGATCCCTAATATTTAGAAAACAAGAGTCAATTTTCATTTTCAGCAAAAGGTGGAACTCTAAACACACGTACCACAAACCTAAGGCAATCTTTTGAAAACTCCAAAAACATTTTTTTTACATTTAATTTCCTTCAAGTGGACATTCTGACCTTTAAAAATTCTAGTAAGGAGTGTGGCAAATGATGTACCTTGGATCAAAGACTAAACAGATTTTGATGCTTACAAATAGGAGACGAATTTTTCTTACTGTTATTTCTTTGTATAATGTAGGCTGCAATCCCAGTCTTAAAGAATGGGTTAAAGAAGGATTTTAATTGACCTCAACACATTTTCCAGTTAAGATTCTCCTAGCAGGTGGACATCCAACCTCCTATTTTCCATCCATGCCTTTGTGGAAAGAACCTCAGAGTCTCTGTCATTGTCATTTTAATTCTGCAAAAAGTGTGAAGGACCCACCCATGCTAACTCCGTCTCTAACTCAAAGGGCTGACGCGGAAGTCAGTAGAACGCTCCAAGAAAAGACTAGACTCAACTAGGTGGGGGGCAGGAGAGAATCCAGGAGGAAAGGGAAGACAAGGAGCCACCTGCTACTGCTGAGGGACCTCACACACACACACACACATACACACACACACACACCCAGCACAGAAGGGGAAGCTGACCTGTCTCCTGACTCCAAGGGCGCTGGCCTTGCCACTGACTGAAACCTCACTTCCCCAAGAAGGAAAAGGACTGGCTGAAGAAACACTACTAAAAATATGCTTTTTTATGGCATGTACTTCATTTAAAATACCTTAAAATGAGTTAAAAGACCCCAGTTTATTACTAAAACCTACTATGCACAGACAGACAGTAGCGTGTCCATCCCCCAAAATGAGCAAGCATGCATGCCTATAATACTCCCTTATAAAAATGACTGATGCACAAGAAATGCTACTTATATCAGTGTGTGTGTGTTGCTGACTGTAACACTGGACTTTTACATGTTAATATATACCATTTCTGAGTAGTGCCAAATACAATACAAATATTAAAAGGTCATAAAAGTCAGCAGACACTTTGAAGTGATTGCTCCTTTTTAAAAAATCAGATCTGATTGGTAACCCTGAAGTATTTATATCAAATGCTATAGTGGTACAGACATGCCCAGCTGATAACTACTATGCATGTATGTTTATACACACGTATTACCATCATTTTGGTATGAAATGTTTCCAAAAAGAAATCTACATTCTTCACTGCACATTATTACTGCATACAATAAAACAAATAAGTTGTAAAAATGCCGATCTGAAGATTTCACAATGTGAAAGTAGTCCAGGCACATTATGTATGCAGGAGAGTTAGACAAAGCTATTAGCTCATCAACACTGCATTACCTAATGAAATTCTTCTACATTAGCTAAGCAGGAACATTACATCATTTCTATTTGTATTATTTATGTCCTAGGCTATATTTTTGTCCTGTGAATTCTTCAGACCAATTTCTTTCAAGATTTACATTTAAAGCAAGAGTTTTTAATAAACTACAAATATGTAATATTAATTTATGAAGTACTATAAAAATGGCAGACTTCCTCAAAAGTCATTTTTTCATACTATCATCAAAATGAATTTTTGAAATTTACTTCTGATGTTTGCCTATTGTGCCAGAGACCACCAAGTACCCTCTTTTATACAACATATTCTCCTCTGCCTCCACAGTAAAGTAAAAAGATTATTTTTTTTAAGCTGGGCAAATGGCTACTTTGAGTAAGGACATTTCCCAGAATTTCCTGCAGCAAGGTATAGATGTGTGGATGAATTCTGAACTTAGAATGTAACCAGAAGTGAAGTAATAACTGCTGAAATATGTCTTTAAAGTGAATGTACATGTCTTTCTTTAATCATTCCTTCTTTCTGCTAGATGGAATCCGAACTGAATGGCTGAGCTCCAGCAGCCACCTTGGACCATGAGGCAGAAGCCTCGTCCCTAAATGTGGCATAGCAGAAAGATGAAATGTATGTGTCTCTGGCCCTGTGAGCATGCCCCCCATGATATTGACTAACTGAATAGCTATTACCAGAGAGAGAAAAACTTGAATCTTTCTTCAGTCACTGTTATTTGGGTACTCAGTCTCTCAGCAGAAATTAATTAAAAATGAAAAACCTATCTGTACTCTTTTCCCTGCATAAGAAAATTAATATTTTAAATAATATAATGTTAGTAAGAGTGTCTGGACTATATTTTGGTGGTATAAAAGCAGATTGCTTCTTATGTGTGCTTTATCACAATAGAAAAAAAAAAGCAATAACAACAAAATGGTTGCTTTCAGCACTGGCCTGAAACAGTGGCCCCTTTCAGAAGAGCCATCCCTAATGGCAGAGGCCCTACTTACATGACCTCTGTGTCTTCACTGTCCTACTTCCGCTTGCAGAGCTCCTGCCATAGGAACAAGGGGCAGGAGCAGACAAAGCAGGGATAAACCAGGCCCAGGGAAAAGGGACCCCTCTCAGGGGGCCATTCCTTTCCCCACAGCATTTTCCAGTAAGTGGTCCGTGGACCCTCTGCAGGGGAACCAGCTAGAACACTGGTAATAGGCAGATTTCCAATCCCAGGCCAAATGCACAGATCTTGCCTGTGGAGCCCAAGAATCTGCATTTTTAAGTAGTTCGGGAATTACCTTATGATCCATATAGCTGAGAGTCACTCAGTATTACCACTAGCTGTGGAAGAGAGAGAAAAACGGGAGACCTGTTTTCAGTGTGTAACCCATTTGCTGCCGGTAGAGGAGCAACTAACGTCCATAAAGACTGAGGCAGTCTTCACCGCAAAAGCTGCATTATAGATGAAAATATCTTTTTCTATATAAATTTAGATTTATTTGGGTCATCTGAAAGATTATTGTTGGTTCTTCTGCTAAACCATAGGGAACAATAACTATTATTACCTCCTATTAATCTATTTGAGAAAGGAATATAACTTCCTAGTCTTTAGCTCCATGTAATGCAATAAAAAAATTGAGAAAATATTGTCTTTGTAACAGGTACATACCTAGCACTACAAAGTATGATGAAAAGTTTACATGTTTAAACACCTTAAGAAAAAAATATTGTATATGTGCAAATTCTTGATAGAACCTCCCGTCCAATTGTCAAGGCCCTTTGAGAGCAGCCCTGGGTTGCCAGGGGAAGGCCAGGACCGTCTCCTCAGGGCGGCAGCTCTGCATGTTAACGGGGCTGGAGGGAAAATGAGCCGAGGCCGTGCAGTTAATTGGAGCCCTTTGCAGGAAGCCTGAAGATCCACTCGGGTGGTAACTGCAGGCCCTCCTAGCCTGGGGCTGCAGCTGAGGAAATGAACTTGCAAGAACTCCCTGCTCTGAACCCTGGCCTCCGCAGGGCACGGAGCCTGGATGCTGTGGCCCACAGGGGCCCATTTGCTCTTGAGTGGGGCTGTTAACCCTTGGACTCTCCGTGCTACTGGGATTTCCCTCGCTGAATCCTCTGGTAGCCAAATTCATTAGTGGTAAATATTCTGTCTCGCTGTTCTATCCTCCCAGTTCCCTTAGTTAATATTCATTTTTCCCCCCGTTTGTCTTCTGCGTTTTTAAGTGTGACCATCATGTATCAGTTCTTCCCAGTCATCATTTCACCTGTTTTCGGTGTCTATAGTTTTCCTTTGCTCATTTTCTCTATATACTTTCCCTATTTTAGCATTTTTCTATAGATGGTGAACTCTGTTTATCCTACATTTTCAAGGTTCCATTGCTGGGTAGAGGCTGGTATAAGAGTTTCTGGGTGAAACTGAAACTTGATCACTGGTCAGACGCCACTCTTTCCCAGGGTTTCTGAATGCTGGCTTCACACTGAAATGACACCTAAATGCCCACACCCAGGCTACCGTCGAGACCAGAGGCTGAGCCCATCTGCAGGCGATGCCGAGGAACCAGCATTTCTGAACAACCCTGGGAGCTTAGCGTGCAGCATGGTTGAGAACTACTACCTTATAAGAATCCCAGTGTACTGACCAAAGGTTCATGAATACGTGGAAAAACACGGCACAAAGACAAATGAAGACTTGCAGGGGAGCCCAAGGTGAGCAGGATCTGAACCTGAGTCTAAAACATCCTCCAGGTCTCAGCACCCATCCTTCTGGAAACACCAAGAAGAAAGAAGCTGCAAATGTACCTGCTGACCCCCATCATACTCCCAGGGAAGGTTTTAATTAACAACTAAGTGTCCAGTGAAATAATTTGAAAATGATTTTATTTTCTTGAGCAACAGCAGTCTGAAGACAAGTTTAGGAATGGGACAATTGAACTCTACAGGTGGGGGTGGGACTGTATTTAGCTAAACAGGCAGAGGGGGTGCTCTGGGGAGCATTGAGCTCCAGGGAAAACATTTGTAACGCAAAAGGAAGAAGAGAACGCATTCGAATTAGAGAACACTCTCACGGGCTCACGGGCTGGGGAGGATTTAATTCAGGGAACCTTTACATTTAAAAATCACCATTTTCCTGCTAGGCATAAGATCCAAAAAACCTTGGAACCCATTGAACAAGAGGGAGAAGGCGCATGTCAAACAAAGAGCTGAAAACTGAGGACACCGAAAAGGAGGAAGTAATCAGGAGAAGCCGGATGGATGAGGGACAAATGCAAATCATACAAAAGACTGACAGGGGACCAGTTCTTTAAATCATCTTCAAGGGCTCACAGAGCAGAGGCAACAGCGCAAACATCAGAAAAAGGAAAGGGAAACCATTGTGAAGCGATAATCCAGAACTCAGAGACTAGAGAGTATAAAGATAGTTAATTTGTTGGACATTTACTATGTGCCTCTTTCTGAGCAAAATGTTTTATTTGGGTAGCTCGTTTTTTATCTGTGTTTTTAAACTTGCCTGAGACCGCACGGCTGGCGAGTGACACAGCTGAGACGTAAACCGGGACTGAGCGGACTGTGCGAGCTGCCTTAGGACCACTGAAACAAAAACAAACCGGGAAGAAGTAGACGCTGCGGAAAACTGCTATTTCTCACCAGAAGTAATGATCCTATAAAAAAATCAACATTTCTCAGCTGAAAAAGACCCAGACCTGAAGAATGAAAGAGTTGCTATATAACAGAGGAAAAAAAACCCAAACATATTTTCTGTTATATTTCCGAACTTAACAGGCAAAGAACCCGACGTGAACCAATACAGGTAAATTGCCTGTACATCTAGTATCATCGTTTCCTTTAAAAAAAAATAAAATAAACAAAAACCAAATAACTACCACTCTAACCACCACATTTAAACATTACAGTCTCACCATAGAAATGCTGAAGGAGCATTACTTTCTTTTTTTAAAATTTTTATTTATTTATTTTTAGAGAGAGGGAAAGGGAGGGAGAAAGAGAGGAAGAGAAACATCAATGTATGGTTGCTTCTTATATATGTGGTCCCCACTGGGGACCTGACCTACAACCCAGGCATGTGCCCTGACTGGGAATCGAACCGGTGACCCTTTGGTTCGCAGCCCGTGCTCTAACCACTGAGCTACACCAGCCAGGGGGAATGAGCGTTACTTTCAATATCAAGAGCAAAACTGCTCATGAACAACTTTCCCATTTCCTTCTCTTGGCTCCTGGTCAACTCAGCCACCCCGAAGCAGCCGCCACCTCCGGATCTCCACACCCCTCACATCTCCACCAGGTCCCACCTGGGGGCTCTCCGCCTTCTCACCCCTCCCCTCTTGCTCTCTAGTATTCCTTTCTCTTTCCTGTGAAAGTCTCTGACTTTGGAGATTTATTCAAGTTGGCTTTGGTGCCTCTCAACTCACACCTGCCCCGCCCCAAATATCCTGATTCTGTACAATAAAAGTTCGCCTGACAACAATAGACTTCTCTAGAATCTCTACAGTTACCATCTACACATGTCCTTGTCTAGTCATTTCACAGCTGCGGACCACTACAGTGGAGACAGCAAACCCATCAGTAACATTTCAGAAAAGGCACAAGAGTTGGCACCAGAGGACTTCTGAAGATTTTATTTTTGATATAAGGAAAGCTCTGTAAAAAGCAGGAACAGAAAAAGAGAAAAGTAAAAAATAAAAATGAAAATAATGGCAATGGCAAATGCCTATTATATGCTGAAAACCATTTTAAATGTTTTAGCATGTAGTAATTCATTTAAACCCTAAAAACCACCCAGTGAGAAAAATGCAATTAGTGTACACGCTCGATTGTAAGAAACCAACAGAAATCGCACATGGTCGGTTCTGCTTCTTCTCTGGCACGTAAGGGGATCTAATCCACCGAGCAGGAAGAGGAAGAGAGGTTAGTATTTAGATAGTTTGGGAAATGTGAAATATTTAATAAGAAGGAGCTCATGATAAAAATGGGGTGGGATTTGTGTCACTACTGAGGGCTCATTTGGAAAATGTAGATTGAGAATTTTTAGTGATAAACTGCTTTTTTTTTTGTCTCCTCAGCTCACTTAGATACAACTTGCAGACTGGGCAATGTTGAACTGTGGATGATGTCAGGGTATGTTTCTACAAGGTGGTTAAAATAAAGAGAAAGTAAAGATATGAGTCTAAAAAACCACTTTTGATATATTTGAGCTGTGGAGTCTAAAGAGTCTAGAACAGTCAGTCAGGGCTGGAGCAGTGGGACTGATAGATATGCCAGGAAGACAATTAAGGCTACTGTGAAAGCCATATGATTTTTCAAGTTATTAAATTCTTTGACAGCAAAAAATGTTTTTTTCCCTATCAGATTTTTTTTATGAATTTTTCTTTTGTGGACAAAGGATTCCCTTTGCCCCTTCATTCAAAGGTGCTTTAACATTTCTCGAAGCTGTAAACTGCATGCGCGAATTTGCGTTTGGGGCGTGGGTGTGTGGTGCGTGTGCATGAGTCTAATCCATTCCAATGGGTCAGCACAGTATGCCGCCCTGTGAGAAACTGATTCTCCGGTGTGCCCATCAAACCGCTGGTGCTCTGATACTCCTCTACCTGGACATAATTAGGTTTAATTAACAATTTTACAATAAATAACGGTGCTGTGAACTCTGGCTAGTCCCAGGGAGTAAACTTTTATGTGGTGAAATAGGTAAGCTGGTGGCATATATGCATATAGGATCACTAAAAGATGTCTAGAGACTTTGAAGGGTTATAAACACCTGTGAACTAATCTTTTAGGGATACAGAGAATATCCATCTTGTAATGAAGCTATGCATAAAAGCGATGATATTATAGATTTCTTCTTTTCATCCTAGGTGGGTCCAAGCTCCCATCTCGTTAGATGGGTCTTGTCTTTAATCAGGCAAACATAGGTGAATAATGAATGGGCTTGTGGGGAAAGATCTTGAAGAAATGTTTTTACTTAAAATCAAACAAACAGAAAATTGAGAAGATTTACTCCCATAAAGCATTGCCTTTACCTGTGCGGGTGCTGGCATTGACAAGCTCCGAAGTGGCAGCGGGTGTGCGGGGTGGCTGGGGGCTGCCACCCACCCGGTAGGCTCTCAGGAGGTACCTCTCAATCACACCTCTCACCACGATGGGCTCATCCCAGGCCACTTCCACGCTGCGTCCATGCATGCTGCGGACGCTGGCGGGCGGCGGCACCCGTTGTGGGGCTGCGGGCGGGGTGGGGGGGGTGGGGGGTGGGGGGAGCGATGAAAGAGAAAGTAGAGGAAATGGCCGTGCTGAGAAGACTATGGCTCCATTCTTCACTTTTAATGGCTGCAGTAAATCAGACTCGACCATTAGCATAAATACAATTTATTAGAGTTGTAACTTTTCAGCATTGATTTAATATGACTGCACATCTTTAGCCATTTGGTTTAAGCGATATTTCAAAACCATCAAAACTCCGGCGACATAACATTCTTCCGAGGCTAGTCCAGGTTTTCCCCAAATATTTAACGTAGTGGACAGGTTTTAAACATCGCTCATAAAGCAGGAGGTGGATGGTGGGCAGATAACAAATTCAAATGATGTAAGGATGGACCCCTCCGAAGCAAGATAATTAGTGTTATTATACATAGTGGTTTGACACTTTTATATCTTCAACATGTTAGCCAAAAAAGCATCACAATGGGATGGCATTGTACTTGAACGCCTGATCTCATTGTCCAAATTCAATTGTTTTCATGTTAATTTCAAAAAAAAATCAAAATTCTGTCAGATGTAATATACGGATACATCGTGAAGCACATTCCTGGATTAGAGGAGCTTCTCCCCCTGCGGTTTGGCACAATCATTTTCGGGGACATTTTCTTTCGAGTATCACAAAACACTAACGCGAAATGAGGAAGTTTAAAGCAACTGCAAAACCTCCCTGACAAGCTGTGTCCCCTAATTTGAACAATCCATACCTGTAACTACTTATTACATGCTTCCATGGGGCTGATCAGGAAAAACTTCATCACAGCTGACTGCATGGGGACACTGAGAGAACGCCCCAGGAAGCCCGTGGCAGGATGATGGATGAGGGACCTGCTCTGACCGCTCACGGACTCCGGGGCCCTGGCGTCGGAGGATGTGGCTCCGGTGTTCCCACATCAGCTCTCCTCCTGGTCGGACATTACTGTTCAGACCAGAAAAATAGGGCAGCTTCCAGGGAAGCGAAGGGAGCACAAAGAATGGCGAGCGGAAGCCCAGAGGAGGAGAGCCAGTGTCTTTGCAGGTAAAACACCACGGGCGCCCACCGACAGCACGCGGACCATGCAGCCGAGCTGCCAGCACAGGGACAGCGGCAGCGATGCTGATTTTATTAGTTCTGAAATGTGGTACAGGGCAGAGTACAGGGCTGGCTAACAGATGGTCTTCTCATAGGGGATGGAGCAAAACTGACTCAAAAATAATTAAATAGCG
The DNA here is from genome assembly GCA_004024845.1 of Tonatia bakeri. Classification (NCBI taxonomy): domain Eukaryota; kingdom Metazoa; phylum Chordata; class Mammalia; order Chiroptera; family Phyllostomidae; genus Tonatia; species Tonatia bakeri. The sequence continues at coordinate 48,305 of PVIA01008779.1, read as the reverse complement.
CAATTATTCTCCAACCCCTGGGAGCATGTAGCTGCTTGGTGTTGTGGTCAGATTGTAAATATGAATTTATGGCATAAGTTTTTGTGGTCAGATCATTGCTATAAATTCAGAGTTCTCTTTGCAGGCTTTCTCAGTGGCCCTCAAAATGGAGACTGTTAAGCTATGCAAGTGATTCACTTTCTAGATACCCGTTTACTGAATTAGGCTGAAAGCAGGCTTTAGAGTGTGTTTGTTAATAAAGTAGAGGAATGTGAAATAGGGCCAGAGGACATTCTGGTAACAAATGCATAGTTTATATCAGACCTTTCTGCAAGCACTGAAGTTGAGTAAGATTTTAAGAGAGTATTCAATTCATTGTCTTGCCTACGAAGAAATGATAATTTGAATTATCCTGGAAAAGTGTCAAGCTGTCCTGTTCTAGAAAATCTGTAAGGCAGGGATCTTCAAAAATTATTCTTAGTAGCTCACCTTGGTATTTAATTATATTTTACATGAACAAGATTCTGCAGAAGATGCCTGGGTTAGTAACCCATTGTTGATAAAAAAGTATGAGAGAATATCTTAGTGAAAAACGTATCTTTAGATAAATTGTAACTTGCTAAGGATAAACGTTAAGAGATTTAAGTGGCAATCATATGGAAATGGATTTGCCTTTCTGACAGATATTTGACCCAAAAGGGTAGAAGGGTACCGATTCACCAAACTTTTTGTGATGAATGCCTTCCTGTGATGACATTCTGTGAAAAGATGTTTTGGTCACTGTCAGAAGCTCAACGCATTTATAAATCAGTTGTCTGAGATGAGACCTAATGTATTCTATCTATCTCCTAGTTGTCTCCCTGCTAATGCAAAAAAATTAGACCGATCATCAGTTTCTGTCCTGGGTGAGTACTTCTAAGACCCTAAAGTGAACACCATGGCACGCATCTGTCACGAGGGGACAGAAGACACATGCTTCTGACCAGGGTGCAGGTTCCGTGCACCTTCTGCCACAGGGAGGCTAGAGGCCGCCACCCCTACTTAATGGTGATCCTGACTATAGCTTCCTGGGGTCTCTGCAGTCCAAGGAGGGTTCCTGTCCTTGGCTATATTCCTGTAGATCCAAGCCCGTGAAATCCCTAAGACAACAAGCAACTTCCTTCTGCATCCTCATAGGAAAGAATCAAGCCTGGGCCAGTACTTACCAAGTTCTTGAAAAATCAAAAGTTCCACATTGAGCCATTGGCCGATGTGTCTGCCCACCAAGGCAAGCTCTGTCACAAGCCTGCAAACACACTCTCTGCTTCGGAGTGATGGTCTTTCCTTTTCTTCACATGCACAAACATGGATGCACACACATGGATGTGGCACAAACATGGATGCACAAGCACGGATGTGTCACATACACACTTAAAGGTAAAGAATTCTTACCTGCTCCTGTGGTTCGCCCCCGACTCCAATCACTGTAGACAGAACCACCTTCATGTGAGGCTATCACTCGATACAGGTATTCTTAAGTGGAAAGGAGGAGGAGAAAGTAAAATTAATGCTTCAGGTAGGTGAGGGTTGGGCTGGCAGGGGGGAGGAGGGGACGGGGAGGAGGTGTGTAACGGTCCACTCCGAGCACCTCCACATTACCTGTGAAAGGCTGGAGACCGTGCTCGCGAACGCTCTGCTCTGTTCCCCGGTACACCAGGATGGAGTCATTTCCCCTGCAGTTAACTGCGCTGTCACTTGACAGGCACCCGTCCAGATTGACTCTGACAGCACCGCTGGACACAGACGCCAAGTGAGCAACCGCACCCCGTGCGAACGCCACGTCCTTCATGCAGCCACCGAAACCTGGCGATGGTGAGAGGTCGGCATCACACGGAGGGCCGGGGCCATGGTTACCTATCGTTTGTGTCCTCTGTGGAGCGTTTTCATGAGGCGTGTGGGGCTGCCTTGGATAACAAGTTTTACACTTGTGAGTCTCCTTTGGGAAGTCCTTGATGTCTCCTTCTTGCTTTTTATCAGGCGAAGTTATCTCAGGGAAATAATTATGTTATTTTGAAAAAATGTATCAGCTGATAAGTATAATTCGACTGACTCCCATGCAACTGAAAGTGTTGGTTATGTACATTTTTCTCACTGTATACACGCCACTGAAATAAAACTTAGGCAATTCCACATATGGCAGGGGTATCCACATACCCCCCAATTCCAACAAATGAAGTTCTTTGTAAAAGTCAGGGTTTATGGGCCCCCAAAATAAATATTTGAAGTAGCATAATTATTCACTAAGATCTTTGGGAGGAAAATACCCTTAGAGGATATTATGCAGAATAACAGGAGGGAGAATAGAATTTCAAAATACTCTAGAATCCTGGGATATTGCAACTCTGCTAGCAGACCTCACAGGGGAAGGTGCCTGAGCATCAGCGTGGCTCTCACTGGCCCCCTTAGGGCAGAGCCCTGAGGACGAATTTGCAATGGTCCTTCATATCTGTGTCCGAGAAACACTCCCACCAGAAACGCAGCCTGATTTCCTTCCGTATTTGAACGGGTTGTGAGGATGCAAAGAGGGGGAGGATCTGTTTGTGGGAGGAGAGTAGGCTCCTCCTTCCTGGCTTCCCTGAGTTCGCGTTAGTGAGCATCACAAACAAACAAACCCTCCCACTACCACTGCACCCTTAGGCCTCCAAGTCACTAAAAGCTGCCCCAGAGCTCTGGGTTGACTACTCAGCCAGCGGTCCTTCTGGGGAAAGCTGTCCAACTGCAGGCTCCTGGCCAGCTAGGAAGGCTGGCTCCGCCCCCACTCCCGCCTGCTCCACTGAACGGAACTGAGCCTGAGGCCACCACGTCCCACACCCAGGCACTCCCAACCAAGAGGTCAGGGACAGTCCCACGTGATAGTTCTAAGCTATATGCCTGGGATCTGAGCTGGTACATCTTCAGCAAAATATGTTGGCCAGCATTTCCAAAACACAGAGACACATTAATTTGCATTTGATTCAAAGGGACATTACAACATTAATGGATAAGGTGTGGGGGGAGAACCCTAACAAAATGGAGCCTCTGAAAAGAGGTGCTAATTGAGAAGCATAAGAAGATTTTTAAGACTGTTGCTAATGGACTAAAAAATACAGCACGCGAACATGATTAATGTGAATTACAATTTACATACTTCGTGTAGGCAGCACCTCTATATAGTGAACATTTTTCCGATCTCCATATAAAACAGGTAGTTACTTACAAAGATTAGTATCACTCAATGCACCTGAGCTCGAATTGTAGGGGACAGTGTCATAAAATATGCATTTTAATAACATTTCCAGGGAATTCCAATATACCCTAGATGATGATGATAATAATAATAATAATAATACCAGCTAATTGTATTGAGTTCTTCCTGTATCCCAGCTACCACACTTCATATTTTATCAGTGGTTTGAGAACCACTGATGTGGCTGACAGTGCAATGATAAAAATTTAGTATCACCCATAAATAAAATATCTTTCAGTATTACAGATTTAGTCATAGTGCAGATTAAATTCTTCCCCTTGGGTCTGTGTTGATGTTTTAAACTTCTAGCATTGTACGATTGTAGTTTGGGCCACACCTCTAGGGCCACCCTGGCAATGGGAGTCGAGAAGCATAATGCTTGATAGGCAGGGAGCTTTTTCCTAGCTGTAAATAAGGCCGTGGAATCTGGCTCATAGAAAGGGTTTTCAAGCTCTAACCTCCGAAACCTGAACATCAGGAGAAGCCTTTATATGGACACAATATTTCCAGCTTCCGCTACACGTTAAGTGCCTTGGAAATGTCATTACTGTCTCCCACCTCGGATATTCATTAACTCCTTACTCGTACCCTTCTGCAAGTCTTCTGAGGGCTTGCCATATATTTTCCATTCTGGAGGCATTTAAATCTTTATGTACTCCCCAAATAGGCAAAAACTGCTTCGTGGAAGTTTTAACCATTCACAGTGCATAGATTTTGAGAGAGGCAGAGAACATTTTCTGCATGGGAGTGTGCTGAGTCCCGAGCTGGCCCCCACTTTAGAGAGAAGGAGCTTTGGCCCATGCCCACAGACAGAGCACTGCTTATAAGAAAGTGGACGTTGACACCAGGAGGCCTGACCAATGAATGCACTCGCTCTCTATCTGCTACCAGCCATGTGACCTTGGGCAAACGACTTTCCTCCCTGCCCTTCAGGTCCCTCGACTATAAAATGGGGCTACAAATAACAACACCCCACTCATAGGCTTGTTGGGAAGAACCCCTCCCACTCATAAAAGCTCTCAGAACCACGCCTGGCACACAGAGCGCACTATGTCACGGTTAGCCTTCTAAAATTATACTCTCTGATTGGGCTCACGCATTATACGAGTTAAATACTACGCGCTACATGAGTTATTTTTTCCTCTGATTATGTTATGCATTTAACCATGGTATGGGTTAAATACTTGCTTTAGTTATGACTCACACACTTGTGAACAGTTGCTTCATGGTTATGAAGAATCGAGGAGAGATTTTTCACAAGAACCTTGGAAGTCAGCTCAGCCCACCTTTTAGCGTGCTTTGCCACGTGGGAGTACCTTTGAAACACGTGGAGACAATCAGCATTTAGGTGAGAAAACAACCCTAGTGAATCGAATGCCATTTTTCCTAGTCGTCACACCAACCTAATTCATTTCTTAGTCTGTGAATGTAGTGATAAGTACTCAAAAGAACCAGAACCACACGTGTTTTCTGTGAAAATGCACGATAAAGACCAATATATTACATATTATTTAAAATCTTATTTTCTGAAGACATGTTATAATAAATCTATTGATTATAAATAGGCAAAACATTTATAAATATATCGATTATTTATGAGGGCACATGCTTAAGGGCAACATACAAAACTATTTGAAGAAGCAGTCTGTAATCTTTTTTTAAGAGCCTAAAATTCTGCAACAAAGGGGTGGGAGGATGTTGCTTGCAGCCTGACGTTATTGCTGTGTCTTGAAACACTGAGCCACCAAAACCTATTAAGACCAGGGCTGTCATAGTCTGGGGGTTCCTCCAGGGGGCTTTTACCTGGTTCCAAAGTCAGGTGTTTATACAAGTCTTGCAGCCACGATGGGGCTCCCCCCACATAGACGGGGGAGTTCACGGTCAGGGGCTGGGCTCTGGACTCCGACACGCGCTCTGTCAGCTCATTCATGCTTGCTGAGACAACGGGGCCTGCCTTCTTAAGTACTACTTTGTTCCACTTCCCTTCGCAGTAGGACAGCCCCAGCCACAGATCCAGGTGGGTGAAAGAAAGACTGGTGTTCAACCGCAGGCTCAGGAGTCCGCTCTTCAGTTCCACCTGCGTTTCATATTAAACAAGCGAAAACAGAGATATAAAAAGACTGCAGAGTGGCAGTTTGGGAGCAAGTAGAAGGTCAATTTCTTGAAGAAAAGCAAGAAATTTCCCTGAAAGCACTCTATAAAAATATTCCACTTTGTTCCTAGACAAACTGGAGTAACACGCAATGAGGCACTTAGCAAGCTTCTAGCTGACATGAAGAATTTTGTATTGAGTCAAAAAATGTGTACTCGGCAATGATTATATGATATCATACAATATGATGTAGACAGGACCTTTTTTTGCAGAGGGAGGGTAAAACCATAAGGCTTAAACCCTAGCATAAGTGACTGAAGAGAACAGAACAGTTTGAACCAGTATTTCCGAGATTATAGGAAATGAGCAAATACTACTCCATATATCAATTTAGTTTTGGGGGAAAATATGACAAGACAATAAGAAAATGAAATGTCAAGCTTGATTAAGCTTATTTTAACTGGTTGGTGAACTCAATTTCAAATTTTTAAGATGTACTCCGATTCACTATTTCAGTTGTAATATTCTAAATCTCTAACTAACATAATTGCTTCTCTGTGTTTCCTTTTAGATTACGGTGCCATTTCCTGATCCAAACATATTCTGCCCAAATTTTCATGATAGAAGAAATGCCTCCAATATGTTTTCCTTCAAAATGGTACATGACGATTATCTTTACTATGTTTTAAATGGTTAGAAGTCAAAACAGTGGCTATAGGATACTTAAACACTTGAGATCAGTTATGTCTAGTGAAACAAGTAAGGCCAGATAAAGATGTTTCGCCGCAAAGGCAAGCACTCGAAGCAGCGCTGTAACAGGGTGCAGTGCGCAAGCTCCCTGGGCTGTGGGAAAGGTTTAAAGTACAGGTGTGTGAGGTCCCTGGAGGGCCATCCAAGCAGGGCGTTAGCACACCCAAAGGCTTGGGGACTTGTACAAGCTCATTAGGTTTGAAGAAAGGGACCGAGTTAGGAAAGATAGAGGATGCCTGTAAGTGGGGGCAAGAGGTAGGTAGAAAAAGTCCTGCCAGGTATGTAGAAGCAAGATTTTTGAAGAATTTGAGTGATAAAGAAAAATGCTCACCCATATTCTTGTCACCATTATCTTAGCTAACAGTTCACCCTCCCAGTCCTAAGAAGTATAGACTGGAAATAAAAGCTGGACTGGAATTGAAAAAGAAAAAAAAAAAGAAAACTATTAGGGAATTAGTATGATTTGGGGGGCAAATGATGAGAGAGATGAAACTAAGGATCATAATAATGATAACAGTGAAAATTCAATCTAAGTGCTGGTTTTTTAAGAGCCACCCAGTGAGACCTGGCGAGCAGGTGAACGTATTATATGACTGAAGTCAGACAAGGACACACGGAGACATCGCTCTTTCTTGCTTGGGTGTGTTTTTCCACCATCGTGATACACGAAGCATTAGAAAGAAAGACTGTCTATTGTTTTTATCAGGAAGAGGGGGGTTCGAAATGCCTGTAAGACACCCAGAAGGAAGTTTCCTTGAGGCAGCTGAACATAAAGACAGACCGGTAAAATGGAAAAAGTTCACGATGAGATCAATACAATCATCCAGTTAGTGTACACAGAGTGAACAGAAAAGGGAAAAGAATATAGAATGTTTGGTTAAGAGCAATGTTTTAAGGGAAAGTAGAGTAAATCTATTTAAGGCAACAATGATCTTGCAGAAGCCAGCAGATTTTGGGAAAATCCAGGGCAACTAGTATTCGGGAAAGTCAGTAGCAATAAGAGTACAATACCATTTTTCTCAATGCCAAAAGCAAGAATTTTTAGGCGTTCCTACATGGTGTTCAAACTACAAGCATGAGAGAGGGTAATAGACACAAGAGTCTGATGGCGTACGAGCTCTGGAGGGAGACAAGGAAATGGGTTGGGAGACACCGAGAGGTAGATGGAAAAATGGGTAACATTTTAGTGTTGGGTGGGGTGCTACCTTCATGGGTGTTCGCTGCACTTTCATACTATTGTAGTAAACTGGATTTCAATCCCTTACACTGTTTTGTTAAAATTACAGTTTTCATGGTCGTGGTAATAATGGTCATTTAAAAACATCATCGGGACCCTAAAATATGAAATGCTTCATAGAACTCCGACACTGAAAATGACTTGGGGGAAAATATAAAAACAAAAGTAAAATTGAGAAGAAACCCCAATTCAGTATAATGCAAACCCCTGGCTTATTTATTTAAAGTTGGATCTGACATTGTGAGGTAAATATAATTGAATTAATTCACATACAGCAAGAAAATCAGGTCCATCTTTGTTGTAAATGAAAAGAAGCAATCCATTCAATTGGTCTGTTCTGAAGGTAAAGGAAATCTCAAAGTCCAGTCCACCTTGGAACATGTATGGATAAAGTTCCAGGAATCCTTTAAAGAAAGGAATACGTACATATGAGTGTGCGGAAAGCCAGCATTGTATACGTGCCATAAGATACCCCTGGGACATGTACTTTCCTTGCGTATGTCTCTCACATAAGTAGATGCAATTCAATGTTAAGAAACCCCCTCTTGTAATTGTAAAGAAGTGACAGAATGAAGTTGACATACCTTTTAAGAGGAAGTAATTTATTCTCTAAATCATGGATCTAGCTAAGGCTATTGCCGTTTTATATAAAGATTAGCAATAAGCAGTTGCATTGACTTCTGAAAGTGATGATGAGAAAGGGTAATGAAAAAGTACACAGATTACGATATCACATAGCTTTCTATTTTGAATGTAGTTTAAGCAACTTAACAACTGACCAACTTAGTTACAAAGGCAGGAGGCAAAGGTGGACTTTCATTTGAAGAATAAGTCACGTCCGCTAAATCGCCATGTTCCCCATGCCCACCCCATTATCCTGGAGGGCTGCCAGGCAGAGACTGTGGGTGGGGACATGCTGGGGACACCGCCTTACCTTTGCTGCAGCCTTCGGTGAGACGGCAATGAGAGGGGCTACCCTCTCTAGCTCCTTTTTGATGACCTACTTGCCCCATCACAAAGCTGAAATTTTACTCTGAGTAATAGTGTATGTCTACGTAATAAAGTAAGTAGGTATGTGTGGGTTAACCTGGCAACTCCTTCGAAACAGCTTTCTACATAAATTTTATTCTAGGTGAAACAACTGACTTCCAAACGGACATTTCTGACACGAACGCATGTAAACCAAGAGCTGTTTTGGGCCACCCTAGAGCTCATGCATGATTATACGTGTATATTCACAAGTCTTACAATTTATATTACGTTTCCCAAATTTGAGCATATATTTATGGGTGCTGTAGCACAACCAGGTATTCCTAAGAGGTCAAAGTAACTGGACAGGAGAGATGAAACTATACCAAGGACAGAACATGCGTGCTAGGCAGGGCCCAATGGCCATCTGAGGACCGTACCTGTCCCTAGGAACTGGGCCCCCTCCTGCAGTGAAGAGGGGCATCCTTCCCAGGTGTTGTGCACATTGACTTGCTCTTCAGAATTCTGCCAAACCAGAGGCTCCCAAAGAGCAGAGGGGTTGTGATTCTTCATGAAATACACGTCCTTGAGACAGCCCACAAAGCCCTTGCGGATTATGTCTGCAGGATTGATGGATATCAAGAAATACGTATTTTGAAATTTCTTTTCTAGTAATTAACTTACATGCAACTAAAAGTAACAGGCAATAGCTCTCTCCACCTATTGACTGCAGACCTTTAATGATTAATGTAAACACCTCACTACCAGCTATGCTAAGTGGTAACAATGATAATGTTTAGCTTTGGTTCTGACCCATCATACATACAGAAGCAGGTGTTGAGGCAAAATAAAAGTTGGTTTCATAGTACTAGCAAGAATAATACCTTTTTAAAAAAAATATTTTTATTTATTTATTTCTAGAGAGAGAGGAAGGGAGAAAGAGAGGGAGCGAAACATCTATGTGTGGTTGCCCCTCACACACCCCCTACTGGGGGCCTGGCCCACAACCCAGGCATGTGCCCTGACTGGGAATCGAACCTGTGTCCCTTTAGTTCACAGGCTGGCACTCGATCTACTGAGCCACACCAACCAGGGCGAATAATGCCTTTTGACCTGACAAGGACACTTCATCTGCCACTGGTCTTAAAAATAAATGTGCTATTATGTTTTAAAAGTAACTTTTGAAGGAAGTGTTTCTATTAAATCTACTGTTTACAGTTCAGTTCCCTTATCATAATAAACGTGTCTGTTATACAAGTCAATCAATACTTTGCTCTCATTTTTAGGAAGGGTGATCTTTTTCTGTCTAAGGGTAATTTCACTCAGGTTAGTTTTATTAGCTTCACAGTTTTTGTCGCATTGCTCTAAAATACAGGAATGACTTTGCCTCTGCCCCAGTGATAGCACTTGTGGCATAAGGCTGGAATCATCTGTTGATACCTCCGCACCTTCCGTCATGGCAAAGGCACCATGTGACTCACCCATGGATATCTTGGGACTGAGTTGGTTAGTTAGTTACTGCCTTTGACCTAGTCCAGTCTGCACACAGCAACCCACAAACATTCTTCACCTGATTTAAACTGAAAATCAAGCTCACGGCTCTCCATTTCTGTGTGGTTTTATGTTCTACTTAAAAATCTCCAAACCCAATTGACACACACTGCTAAAATACTGTAATTCATGGAAGCAAAAGTATAATAAACTTTTACATATGAAGGCCTGGTGGCTAAGATTTTCCATGAATACAAGTTTCCTTTAGAAAAGAGGAGACCTAAGGGAAGATTGGGATGTATGGATACAGGGAATGAATATGGCATGGGACAGAAAACAACACCATTACTCCTACTTTAAAGCAATGTCATGTGACTCTATTCTACACACTGGGGATGACCTATACATTCCAGAACTTTCCCAGACTCACCAGGATGCCTCCTCTGGATGGCATAGTCCCGCGGCAGGCCCCCCACGAACACACCTGTGTTCTCTCCAATGACCGTGCTGCCGTTCCGGGGCCCAGAGGAGCCTAGGGAAGCGCAGAAGGCAAGTCCAATGTCAGCAGGATTATCTTTTCTGCTCATTTACCAAGTGAGGAAACCCTTCACTGGGCTTTTGGGACATCACTTTCTTGGTCCTTCTCCTACCTTAGTGTCTGCCCTGGTTAATTTTCTCCACGGGTTCTCCCTCATCGGCCCCAACATCTTGATGTTGGGGTGACCTAAGCCTCCCCCTTCTCTGATCCCTTGTTCCACCTACAAGGGCACCTGACATCCTCCAGAGGGTAAATGGATGGCAGGGCACCTGTGCAAACCACCAGGGACACAGCCCAGGACAGGCCTGGGTCCCCGACTCTGGTGCGTCAAAATGCAGACCTCCTGTTAAGATTTCTATCTGACCCCATTCTTCTTTCGAAGGAGCGGAAATGTTCTTCTCAGAGCCCAAACCACTGTGATCAGCCTTATGAATATCTGTCTGGTCCCTCGGCTTCAAATTCCATCTCAGCCGATAACTCTGATTTGCATCTCTAGTCTGCAAATCTCTCCCCCTGAACTCAGCAACTTGACTGATACCACTACTTGGACGCCTCACGGAGCCCTAAGACTTAACTGGTTCAAACTGAACTCCGAATGCCTCTCTCCCAGTCCGCCTGTCCCTGTGTCCTGTGCGTCTTCATTATGGCGGTGACCTTCTTCCGGTGGCCCTGAGCCCAAACCCAGCGTCATGCTCTACAGTAGGGGTTGCCAAGCTCTTTCTGTGAAGGGCCAATTACTATATATTCTAAGCTTTGCATACCATGGAGTCCCAAGCAGTCAGAGACAATATGTAACAAATAGATTAAGCTGCGTTTCAATAAAACTTTATAAAAACAGGTTAGAGTTTAAATTGGCCCACAGGTGGTAGTTTGCCTGTTTTACCACAATCAGATATTTCTAATGTAATATTTACAATATCTCCACATTTCTCTTTATATCCAAATGACTTACCTGTTCAAAACAACCATCATTTCTTTTGCCTGAATTATTTAAATATTATCACAGGAGCCTATTTGTATGTCTCCATGCTTCTAGCCTTATTCCCGTAAAAGTTATTCTCACCAGAGCGGCCAGAGAGTTACTCTTAAAGAAAGAAGTCGTTTCCTGTCACCCCTCTCTCAGAATTCTCTGACAGCTTCCTCTTTCCAGGAAAAAGTTCACAAAGCCTCACCTCACACAGTTCTAATGGTCTCTCTGGTGTCACAGGCTGCCACCAACCTTTCACCCCCTCTTCCCTACAGTGGCCTCCTGTTGGTCCGGGACATGCCCCATGTGGTATGGTCTCACCTCGGGTCCCTGGTGCCTGCTGTTTACCTGGCTCGACACATCCTTCTGCTGAACAATTTCCTGCCTTACCCCCTTACCCTCTTTAGGTCTCTGCTCGGGCACCATCTTATCAGAGATGCCGTCTCTAACAGTCTTTTATAGATTCAAAGCATCGCCCCCCACCCCCCAGCACGCGCGCACACACACACACACACACACACACACACTCATCCCTTTCTCTCTGACTTTATTATTCTCAGCACATAACTTATTGTTCAATATGTATTTATTTTGTCTCCTGCCCCTCTCCCACCTAAAATGTAGGGTTTTTTCTCTTTGAGTCCAGAATTCCTAGAGCAATGCCTGGCACACAGTAGGTGTTCATTACAATTCCATATTTCCTGAATAAATTAATAAAAGCCTGCATCATCATATGGATCCTGTAACTGCTTTATAATTTCATGACACTGATGGGGTAGGACAGAAAGGATACTAACCTTGGATTTGCAGAGACAGGGTATGTCTGTCTCCCAAGAATGCTGCCCACCAAATTGGGAACAATTATTTCCCTTTTCTGGGCCTCAGTTTCCTCATCTCTGAAATGCATATAATAACTGCTTTGTTTTATTTGTCTTCTGGAAGTCAAAAGTAACAACAGAAAACCTAAGCTCATGCCCTTTCAAATTGTAAAGAACTGTTCAAGATACAGAATTGCTACTGATGACTTCATCTTATCTTTGCTTTACAGAAATGCCCTATATGGATGAGCTGATGGTTGCCAGACTTCATTGTAGGAGCAGATGAAGGTAAACTCAACAGCAATGGGATGCAGTTGAGTGGAAAAGGAAAGGAAAGAACAGGCATAAAAATAGAGATAACAGAAGAGTATGGCACCATCAGCACATCAACAGAATCATCGTTATCTACCAAGGAAGTCCGTACCGGTGTATTGCCCGTCCAGGGTGATTTGGCCGACAGCCTGATGCCGAATAGCGATGATGTCATGCCATTTGCCATCACTGTATTGTTTGCCATCGTCATTGGTTGTGGTCACTTCCACTGACGAGCCCTGAAGGGAGTGAAGGAGCAAATGAATAAACGCATGAATATACATTTATACAAACATACAGATACATAAATCCTAACAGGAGCCCGGTGCAGGAATGCTGCAAACAGAACTCAGAATTAAAGTGGATTTCTAACATCAGCAGGCTTATCTGGGATGTGTTTCTGGGGAGACCACTGTGCTCAAATTTGAGAAGAACTCCTCTTCGGAATAAGAATTTCTCAGAAACATACTTGCATTTTCTTGATGTTGAATATAATATTTTGTATTGTGTTCAGTGACAGTGGTCCCAACTACTGCCCCTCCATTGCTCTCCCTGTCCCACACTTGCATTCTGATGACCTACATTCATCAGAAACGTAATAAAGTTTCTATTTTTTAAATTTATATTTCAATTTTTGTCAGGTATATAAAAACAAGAATTTGAAACTAATAAAATACTACTCAACCAATGTCGTTTTTAAGGCAGGGAAAGTCTGGCAAGTTAGTTTTTCTTGCCGACATTACATGACTAATGAGGAATGCAGTGACACTGAAAATCAGCCCATTGTTCGAAAACTGACTGTTAAGTGTTGTGGTTAAACTTTATACTCAATGCTTCATAGTTTGAGATCTGGCAATTATACTTTTGCCTGAGATGATAGTGTCACAGTTAAAAATGAGTTCCTAAGTGGATACTAGAAAATGGCAGATATCAAGAACAGAGATTCTCAGAAAGGAAGTGAGAGTAAAAAAGAAAAAAAAAATAACTTTCTATCTCAGCACATTGCAGCCAAATGAACACTTTTTCAGTATATTAGGATTAACACAATGCTATTCCTTTTAGTGTGAACGAGTAAAATAAGACTGAGTAAAAGACATGTCATCTTTGTTACCATCATAATTTAGTACTACTGCTACTAAAGAAAGAGTGACCAGGAAATTATTGTAAGCCTTCTAAAGAAAAGAAAAAATTCTTTACTTCTTTCTTAATAAAGTTGATTTTTTTAGCAGTAATGAACTTCAACCACTGACAATTTTTCAAATCCCAAAATAAGACGAGGTAAAATATTATTACAATATTTTCTTAATTATTTGCCATGTTTTACAAAACTCTATTTATTTTGGTATAACATTTTTCAAAAAGAGAAAACTGACAATTACCTGATATAATATGGCTGAAGATTTATATATCACAAATAGTGCAATGTTAGTCAGAACATTTAAAACATTTCTCTTTAGATTTCCCTAAAATAGCTTCAGCAACATAAGATGTCCACTCGACACTTTTAATTGGCTCCTGTCAGGCCTCATAGAGAGTGCGCCAACACGGGTGACATACAGCATTTCATATTACCAAAAAACAGCTTTTAATTTCCCAGGGGTATGAATGGGTTGCTTCGCTCATGGACAATAATACCCCAACTTTTACAGACAATTCGATCGGCTAGGAAAAAACGACCATTTGTGAGTCCATTTTCTAGCCCTCGAATATTCATAGGCTGACTTTCCTCTCTCTCTCCTCTCTCAACATGTTCTTTATTTTCTTCAGCCCTATTTCAACATTTAAATATTTTACAAACACACATTTCATTATCGTAGTTTAATAATTAAAACCAGAACTGGTGTCGTGCCCAATTAATGTGCCCTGGTACCATGCCCATTAGTTTCTCCATTAGTGAATTCAACAATACTAATGGGATTACTAGCACGGGATGCTAATTGGGCGTGACATAAGAAACTGGCTTACTTCTTAGCATACCCTTGCTAATGATGAAATTAATGAGCATTTTATTAAATGCTGTCTCATCAAAGTGTACTTAGTTAGCGTTAAAATTGTTACAAACGATGCGGCATTCTGAAAGATCAGGTGTCTGAGTAAGTGGTTCTTCACATTATGTTTGGCAACAATCCGCAGCGTTAATAGTTCTCTACATCAGAAATCACATTTATTGGAGATAAATTCGTGTACAGAACATGCAGCCTCCCCATGACGAAGGTGCTTTCTGCTAAGAGGAACTTCGCATATTATTCTCTCATCCTTATTTTGAAGATTATTTCCTCCCACCCATGTTAAGAGAATTATAGTAGGATCAATTCTGGTGCCATGTCAGGCAGTTTTTTCTACTCATTTGGAAAATACCAAACATGTTAAAAGATGTTCAGGATTGTTGGGAAGCTTTCCCTTTCATAGCTGCCTTCTACGTGAGATGAGAATGTTATGTGAATTTCCTCTGAATGTCACTGAGCATAAAACATTTAAATGAGAACCACTAATCAAGTCATTATTGGTCAATAAAATAGCACCTGATCAAGTAAATTCAAACTGGAATCAATCAGCTAAAGAATGGAAAGATGATAGCTAATTGCTAGAGACTTTAAAATATGTAACAATTAACCGTTGCAGTAATTTTTCTTTGCTGTGACTCTTGACAATGGTTCCAAGTACTCAGTACATAATATGTTAACACACATATAATTTTAAATATTATGAAGAATCTTTCTCCCTTCCCCTAAATATTTATTCATAGAATACATCAGACAGTCAGAAAGGAAATCAAATAAGTTTTGTACCTAAGCCTCTAGGTAGATTACACTGCTATTCATTCACTCCCTATGTTCATTAAGATAAAGATACTTTAAAAAGAATGAAGTATGCAATGACTGAGTTATTTTGAAACTATATACAAGAAAGTAACTTTAAATTCCTACAAAATGCTCTTTTCAAAACCCAAAATTTCATTATTTCGAATGGCTTCAGTAACAGAAATTTACAAGTAGCCATTGACAAAAGTTGGAGGGTCTAACAAACTGGTAAAACAAATAAGAATTAAACTGTCACATAATCATCCAAGAGCTGGAAATGTTATTCCAGAAAATGGGTGCTTTCCTCCAATCACGAGCAGTATTTTACCAACAATTATTAAGTCACTAAGTCAGCCAATCCGTCCATACACAATTCTTCACTGAACATGTACTATGTTCCAGGACTGTGCTAAGCCTCCAGAATACATCTGAGGACAAAATAGACAGACTGTCCTCACTGGATTGTGCAGTCTGATAAGAAATACCCATTAATGAAATAACTATTTATCTGATGACTATGATAAGATGTTCATTAGATTACCTTGTCTCACTTAAAGACACAAAGAACAAAAAGTGGCTTAAAGTGGCCCATAAAGTATTAATATTTAAAACAGAAATAATTTGAATGTCAATGGGAGGCATAAAATAAACATAAGCTTCTTTCAACTAGGAGGAGCTCCAACTTAGTACAAGAAGCTGTGTTCATATTCCCACCCAAGAGGAGAACAAACAACAAAAGGATATGTGCCAAATTCCCACTCCTCAGTCTCAACGATGCTTGGTCTGAAAATAGCTGTGGCCTTCGGGAACAAGGTAGCAAATATGTCCCGATAACCTGCACTAGAGTGTGCGTCCCGTGGCGGTGAGGAAGCACCCAGCCCCGGTGAGCTGGTGCTCACTGTTCGATGCAGAGGCAGCATCATGGCCCCCGAGCACTTAGTGTGATGTGACTGATTCCATTTTCTCGACGACACCCTAGGGCGACCCTGCTCCAGGGGGCAGCCATCCTCAGGGTCTCAGTGACATGGCTGTGGCTGAGCAGAACAAAGTGTTCCCCCTTCATCTTCCTTTTCTGCAGTCTTCAGGTGTCACATCCTTTAGGAAGAGAAGCCACACTGTTGGAAGAGATGGCAGTCATGCTTCGGATCTGGTGGAAACGTGTTTTGGATTGTGAAGGAGTTCGCCCCTCTATGAGCAAAGCGTGTATTAGGGATGGGGGTGTTTTTAACATACTGAGAACAACCTGTGGCCAGTGTACTATTAGACAGGTAGGTCACCTGGAGTCACTCCGACAGTGGGAAGGATGTTTGCAACAGCGTAACCGACTGTAAAAGGGAGGCAGTGTGCAGCCACAATGGCAGGTTGCTCTGGGCCTATTGTCCCCTGTCCTGCCCAACGTAAGCAGAGACTCTGAACTCAACTGACGGGGAGGGAGGTCCAGGTGGGAGGCTGGCTGGGGTGGTGTTCTGTTTACTTCCCTCCTGGGTTCTCCCCAGGTGTAGCTGCCCAGCACCATGCGGAGCACTGCAGGTTTTTAATGGAGTCATGTTGCATGAAAGAAACTAAAGCCAGTGCCAGTTCCATCACTACCAAATCACTGTGTGACCCCCAATAAGCCACTTCCTCTAAAGCAGGGATTGCTATCTGCCTCCAGTGGCTCCTTCGAGAATCAAATAAGAGTATTAGCATGAACCCATTGCTGCAAACTTTAAAAGCCCTACAAATAAGTGGCTACATGGTTTGGGTTTTTCTCCCCCTGGACTTGTCCTCTGAGCCCCCAGATCTGAACGGGTGCAGAAGGGAAGAACCGAGTCAGATTTCTCCTCCTCCGCATTCTTCTAGTTGACTGTGCTGTTCCCTTTCTTTCCATGATTTTTGTGAATTGTCACAATTAGGCCTTTAGTCTCTTTTTTCATCTTGCTAATCGGGATGTTCTTAGAACATTTTCTATTAGTCATTTATTTTTCACAGCACAGAAAGTCAAAGGTTTGTGGCTCCTTACTTTGCGAAAACAAGACATGGATGTGATCTACCTCCCTCTGACTCCCCCCACTACAAATTGGTGCCTTTAGGAGCTTTTAAGTCCATTTTCTCTTCCTCTCTTTCAACCCTTCATCATTTCAGTGCTGGGTAATTATTAGAGTTTTGTTTAGTTTTGCCTTTGCCGTGTGTCTCTTCTGTTTCAAAGATTCTTTGGCACTGTGAACCATTTCTGCTCTGGCATTAAATATTTAGGTTGAAAATACGGCTGGGATTATTATTCACTGCTGCTTCTCCTCTTTATATTTCAGACTTTTCTTAAATGTTCTTTTTGGTTGGAAGCCTTGCTGAAGGGTTTCCTTCCAATGGGGTGTGTGGAGGAAGGAAACCCTTCAGCAAGGCTTCTGTGGGTGTCGACAAGCATTTTTCTTCCTTGTTGAGAAGCCCTGTAGTATGGGAGCTAATACCGTGGTCTTTGAGGCGGGTTTGCCTGGGTTTCAGCCCTGGCTTGGTCACCAAGAAGCTGTGTGACTTTGGGGAAATTAATTTAGCTGTGACTCAGATTTTTTCACCTGTAAAATTGGAATAATAGGAGTATAATAGGAATAGTAGGGATAATAATACCAGTCTCACAGAGTTGTGACATTTAAGCGTGTGTGCATTTATGAATAGAGAGACTTAGAATACTGCTGGTACACAGAGGTCCCATGGAAGCATTAGTTTCACTTAATCTTAACTAAACCTTGATGAGTCTTCTCAATACATTTATAATCAATTCTTTCTGAAATCAGATAGTCTCCCCTATTCTATATTTAACTATTTTTGCTCATCCTTCCTTTTTCTTGTGCATGTGTTTCTCCTCTTTAATTTCTTCTTACTGATATTAGTTTCCATCTTTCTTTATCTTTTCCTATTTTCATCTTTTTTTACCTAATTTGAGGCTCAACACAGTGTCTCTCCCCCAATCAATCTAAAGTAGCCCAGTGAAAAGTGGTATTTCTAGTTCTGTAGCTGAATCAACTCCTGTGTGTGGGTTGCTACATTTTGTGTTCATCTGCCATCTGCCTAGCCTCCTAGACAGCTGTGGCTTCTATGCAGGTGTGATGCTATTTCTTTTTCTCTTGCTCACTGCCCTCCTAGGAGCATCCCTTAAGAAGCTGAAATTCTAGGGGGCACCCTGAACTCACTGGGCCTGAGGACCTATGGTGTAGCAGCCAGAAATCATCAGGCTCTTGGTAAAACCCCAGAAGTAACCCTTTTCTCCCCTGGTCCATCCAGCTGCCTATCAGTTGCTCTCCTGGCTTCCTGCCGTGGAAGGGATGCAGCCTGCCTCCTGAGGTCCCTGCACAGAGCCAGGCATGACGCTCAGACACCGATGGTGCAGCAGGACCCACCTTTCCTCTCCAAGGTGAGCGGGTCCTCAGGGCGTCTGACCTTGGGATTCTCACCCAAGCCCTTGGCCAGGATCCTTTTGATACAGTGGGGGAAAGTGTGCTAGCTTTACCATACAACATAAAACATTTATTTGGCAAGTATAATTTATGGCTTAGATCATCAGGTTTAAGTGGAAAACCTGAGAAAACAGAATGGAAAAATTATTTTGAACAGTCTTCCCCATTTATCAATTACACGTGCAATGCAATGCCCAGTGTCCAATGCTCACTAACATTGGTTTAGCCGACATGAAGACAACTCTTCCATTTCCCTCAGTTGAAATTTAAATCCTCACATTTGCTTGCAGAAATCGGAATGCCTTCCCCTCTAGCCAGCTCTTCAACCTACTACTTTTCCTCCGAATTCTCTGTTCTACAGCCACGTCTGATGCACCTCAATGCACTGAACGTGCCCTGTCCTTGTCTACCTCAGGATCTGCCTGGAAATTGTATTCCCAGCCCTTCCCTCATCTCCCATCAGAATCTTCCCTTCTCTGCTCTCCCTCAAGTACATGCCTTCATGTAGAGACACCTGCTCTTGTCCTGAGCAACGTTTCCTCTTTGTTCTGCACCTCAGTGACAGATCACATGTCTAGAGAAGACTGACAACTCAGAAAAGAGAGAGCCTTTATTTTATGCTGCCATAATACATAGCATCTCATGCTTCCCTTTCATAACACTCATGAATAATTTAAACATATATTATTTTACTGTATCCTACTTAAATTGTTTCATAGGGGCATGGTGCTATTTAACTCCAAAACTAGTGTTATCTGCAACACTCAGTACAATAGTGCCTGATAGACACAGAATTCCTGGTGAACAAATGAAAAAAAATGTAAAAAATGGGGGGAAGGCAGGAAGAAAGGGAGGGAGGGAAGGAGAAAGGAGGGAGGAAGAGAGTGGGAGAGAGTAAAGAGAGACCTCATTTGCTCTGGACAGGCTGCTCAGTCGGTTCAAGTGTTTTCCCAACATGTCAAGGTTGCAGGTTCCTGCCCTGGTCAGGGCACATACAAGACTCAACCAAGGAATGCACAAACACGTGGAACGACAAAGTGGCATCTCCCTCTACCCACCCTTCCTCATTCTCTAAATTTAATAAATAAAAAACAGGGACATAATTTGGCTCTCAAGTAAAATAAAAATGGATCTACTCAAATGTAAAGTTTACATCTTCATTGTAAGGTATCCTACGGTCATTAGCCGTGGGGAGTCAGACTATGAGCTTTGAAAGTGCACTCTGCTGTCTGAGCTGCGGGCAAGTCACATCACTGTTGTTTCTTTCCCTCCATTCACAAGGCAGGGACAACAATAGCACTTACCTCTCCCTTTCTGGGGAGGATGCAATGTGAAAACTAAGCACTTACCTCAGTGCCCGGCACCTAGGAAACTCTCAAAAATCTCAACTCCTATGATTAGTCATTTACCTGAGGATCAAAAAGAAAATAAGGACGCCCATGTTTCAGCTGCAGTGCAAAATACTCCTCCTGACTGCCCGGGGACGCAGCAAAGACGATCACACCTTCAGGCGCCCTCGTGCGGAAGCTGGCCTTGATGCCTGGGGGACGAGGACAGTTAGCAAGTCAGTGCCGGGGTTTGTTGATTCTTCCTGATGAGCGCACATTTACTTTCATTATTATTTATGATGCCCTGACTGCAGTCAGGGAAGGATACACAGTGGCGTTCTGGAATGGTCCCAGTCATTTGGTTTTAAACCTACTCCATTACAAATGCAGGTCTGGACTTTGAAACTCAGGCCCACGCTACCGCTGATCAATGTATAATGAAGCTTAGATTTATGCAAAACTCATCAACACTAAAAGACTTGGTGTCCACCCAGAACTGGATGCTCGGGAACATCCAATTGAAAATATGATCAGAGTCATAGAAATACATGGGTTTTCTGACACGAGTGAAAGAAACACAGGGCGGGGGTGGGGGAGACTCATTTGAAATACTTAAGTGGAAACAATCAGTCCAGTACCAGGAGGTAAGACGGGGAAGCCCTGCTATGAAGTGGCCCACACAGCCAACTTCCTGAAACACTGTTCCGTAACCAAAAAGGGTGCAGCCTTCGGAATCTCAGGGTCTCCCCTCACCCTTCAGGACCACCCGCAACCCATGCACCATTGTTTCACAGAGATTTCCGCAGCTCAGAAAGGACAGGTGGCACCTATCTATCATGCAGATGTCTCCCCCCCACCCCAGTCACTTCCTGGTCCCACCTCCATTCGACCTGGTGTCCCACCACTGACCACACAATACAGAGCACTTCCCCCATGGAAGGCATTCCGTTTGTTGCACTGAAAATGGCAGGGAGGTTTAAGAAGCACAATCTCTGCTCTCAAAGAGGTTCCAGTTTAGTTGGAAAGATCAACTGCACACGTGTGTGTATGTGTGTGTACAGACAAACTACATGGTGAGAGTCGAGTAAGCACTCAAGAACACACACGAGCATCATGTAGCAGCTCTGTAGCACAACACTAACTACTGAACACTGCTGTGAGCAGTGACATCGTGCACCAGAATGATGCAAGTGTGAAGGAGACAGGGCTTGTTTCGGGCCGTGCTGGTAACCAAAGGCCCTCCACAGGGAAGGGGATTTATTCAGGGGTCGGCAGACAGCAACTGCCGCAAGAACCATGCACATCTTTGCTTCATCCTTCCTCATTTTCAAATCCTGCGGCGAGGGGACCATGTCAAATGATCCGGTATGGCCCCCCAGCAAGGGTGTCCAATCTTGTGGCGTCTCTGGGCCATGCCGGAAGAGGAGGAGTTGTCTTAGGCCCCACATTAAATACATTGTGACACACCATCGCAAAAAACATCTCATAGTGTTGTAAGTAAATTCACAGTTTTGTGGCGGGCCACATTCGTAGCCATCCCAAGCTGAGTACGGTACGTGGGCCGTGGGCTGGACACCCTTGGTAAGGTAAGACTCACTTATCCCTAATCTAAAACACATTGTTTGACTCACGACCTATAGAAAATTCCAAGGTAACAAACAGAAAGACAGAGCTCTTCATTTACAAACATTTCAGAGGTATAATACGCTTTAGCAGAGCAGTATATCAAATTGGTCAAAGGTTTGTCAACAACTGCTGGGAAAAAAACAACGCAAATTAAATATGCTAATGCAATAGTCAAGGTATATTTTGTCAGGAAATTAACTGGGGTATGGAGAATGGAGTCTCAAAGCATAAGCTTCCAAAGCTAAAATAACACTTCACATAAGAACAATATGTTCTATTCTACAGCTATTTTCTTATCCTTGCTCTCACAAAGAAAGCAAAAGTCCCTTGGTTTCATTATCAATATCCCTTCTACTTCATTCCCACCCAAACCAATTGCTTGGAGATCGATTTCTAGCTGCCTGCATGGTGCATAAGGGAATGTAAAAGGTTACACATAGAAGCAACTCTTGCTATAGCCTAATTTGAATTATGCAAATAAGTTCTAAATTGGAAAAGGTATTTCTTTTTACTTGCCTGCCATTAGGTGGTGCTAAAAATGTCCCCGTTCATAAAATATGTATGGTTAACCAGCCCTATAAATGCATGAATAACAAAATCTTCATTGACTATACTTGACAAAATAACAATTGAAAACTAATCTGAAAGATTATAAATGACCTGGAATTAATCCCCAAATGGCTAACTCTTTATTAAAATACCAAAGTTTTGTTATTCATTTAAACATACATTGCTTGTTAATTTTTTTTTAAATTCAATTGTTCTTCAGCTAAAGAACTTGGGAAACATTAGATCAGCATTCTAAAAATTGTACTGAAAGTGTAAATTAGGATAAAAAGTAGGGGAATGCTAGAAGGAAAAAAAAACAAGAATAAAGAGCTTTACTACATAGAAAGTTTCGGGAAAACTGCAGTTAATGCTAATCTTTATAAAACAAAAACTGCTCCTTTTTTGATCTTGTAAAATAGCTCTCCATTTCCTCCTGGAATAACGAGTGAACGCTGTGCCTGAGCATCACTGCTATAAAGAAGGGCTGAGCGTTTCTACCATCTCCAAATGACAAAGCGGCAAGGAAGCCGATCGCCAGCTACTCCTGAAGCACACGTATGCTAGGCTATGGCCTTCTGCACAGAGCAGGACTCGGGTTCCATGCCTGAAAAACGGGCATTTGATTAGACATTCTCTACAATCTTGTAGCGTGTGATTTTATAAACAACGAACTGGGATATTTACATGAATGCCATTTCATTTACGACTTCATTGCTGGAGGTCTCTCAAGTCACTCAATGTCCTTTCATACCCTGCAACAATTGTCCAGCAAAAAAGTTTCAGTGTTAGAAGGATATTTGATGCAGCATATCTGAGAGACACCGTCAAGCACCCCACAGATGAAAAATGAAATCTTATTGCAGTCTAAACTTGCATTTCTAGGATCAATCTAAAGTTGACGGTTCTTTTATTGCAATTCTCCATTTGGGTATTTTCAAAATTCTTTGCCATTTGTTAACACTTGGGCTGTTGGTCCTTCTTACTGATTTGCAAATGCTCTTTCCCTCGTAGGGCTATTCTGTTATTGTCTGTCATGTGTTACAGCTGCTTACTTTATCTTTTTACAGGTTATCTTCAAAACACTATTTTTATTGAATTCATTGGAGTGATACTGGTTAATAAAACCATACAGGATTCCGGCATACATCCCTCTCACACATTGGCACACTGCATCATGCCCTCACCACCCAAAGTCAAGTTTCTTTCCACCCCCATTTATCCTCCCTTTGCCCTCTTCCACCGCCCGACCCCTCTTTTCCTCCGGCTATCAGCTCTGTCTGTGTCTATGTGGTATTTGTTTATTTTTCTTAATCCCTTCACCTTTTTCAGCCAGTGCTCCAATCCCCTTCCCCTCTGACAGCTGTCAGTCTGTTCTATGTATCTATACTTCCGTTTCTATTTTGTATGTTAGGTCATTTTGTTAATTAGATTCCACATATTGGTGAAATCATATGGTGCTTGTCTTTCTCCAACTGGCTTATCCCTCTTAGCATAATGTTCTCCAGGTCCATCCATGCTGTCCCAAAAGGTAAAATGGCCTTTTTTTTTAAATCCCTGAATAGTATTCCATTGTGTAAAGGTACCACAGCTTTTTTATCCACTCATCTACTGATGGGCACTTGAGTTGCTTCCAAATCATGGCTACTGTAAATAATGCTGCCATGAACACAGAGTTGCATATATTCTTTCAAATGAGTGTTTTGGGTTTCTTCAGATATATTCCCCAAAGTGAAATCATTGGATCAAAAGGCAATTCCATTTGTAATTTTTTGAGGAAACTCCATACTGTTTACCACAGTGGCTGCACCAGAAATGGTGTCAATTCCTGTGTTTTAAAATAATAGTATCTCTCTCCCTTTGTTCATAATTAGGTTTCCCAACTCAAAATTTTGTAGTTACTTATATCTTTTTCTGTTCATTTCCTACATTTTTTTATTCAACATTTGATTTATCATCTACTTTGACATATAGTGTGAGATATGGGATATATCCTAGTTTTATCCCTTGACATTTAAAAATTTTCTAAATATTGCATTCCATGAGACAGGAGCTCCGTGCTCATTAGTTCTGCATGTCCAGCACCTTGCACCATGGCTGGAACGTAACAGATGTTTAAAACTGTCTGCTGAATGGATGTTTAGTGATTGCAATCCCATCTTTAGCATATTAAAGTATTTGTACTTTCTATTTTCTTCCATCGGTATCTGGTAGAAGAATGCCATATTATAATTCTTTCATGTTTCTAATATCTGACAATTTGTTTTCAGCATCCTTTCTTTGTTTTTAACTACTCCTCAATTCATTAACACTTTCTATTAACATAAAAAAATCATTATGTTTCTGTTTTTTCTTTTATTTAAATTAATCCTTCACATGTCTTTTTAAATTTATATAAGATTTCATATATTCTACTGCCATTATGAATAAGATCACTTTTAGTTTTGTTATTGCTGAGTCATGGAAAACAAATTCATGCATTTATTTTTATTAATCATCTTATTATAATATTATTTATACAATAATAGTTCTTGGTGTTTTCTCCTTTTTCTAAGGTATATATTTATATTTCCTTGTAAAAAATTTTATGTATTATTCTCCAATAATCGTCTCTCTTACTTCTGTCTTAACACATGAGCTATATCTTCCAGAATAATATTAAACAACAGTAGAGATGAGAAGCATTATTTATTTTTCCTGACCCAATAATTGACATAGTTTTTTAACCATGAAGTAGAATGGTGACTGTTGGTTTGCCTAGTTATTATCTATTGTTTCAGGTAACTACACTTCTCCTTAGTTTTTCAAATGCTTGTATTCCTTCTCTCAACATTTATTTTCTGGATTGCTATCCTGCGGCCGGCGTAGGCAGAGCTGAGCATGACTATGGTGCACCTCAACACTTAAGGCTGAAAGTGGGAGAAAGAGCAGTGAAAGAACATTTTCCATGAGAAGAAACATTTTAGGTGAGCTGTAGCCACAGAGAAAGGGAACTCCCAGTGGAGGGACCACCAATGCAGACACTCCATGATGGAAAACATCCAAGTAAAATGCTGGAACAGGCTGCCAGGGCCACCAAGCACAGCTCAGATGGCCCCTTCTCCCGAATAGTGTTGATCTTAATAACAAACAGGAATACCTAGGCCTAAGTCACACAAAGTATTGGATGAACATAGATGTATCTATTTACATAGACTTATCTGTATGTATCTATTCACTAGTCCATCCATTCATCCATTTTAAGACTGCATCCCTAAATTGCTATTGCACACTAAAGGACTGATATAATCATTAATACGAACTCAGAATTTCACATGGAAAAGTAGTATATTCTAAGAAGGACACTACTCTTAGTCTAAATGCTTCCACCAATATCCAAAAATCATAAGTTATCACCATTCCTTTTTATGTACATACCACTGATTATATTATATATATATAATGTAATATATATATATTAATGTAATATATATATATATTCAATTTCAATCACCTTAACAGCTGTACCATTTCATCTATGACATCAATACATTCCACTTTGGGCTCATTTTAGAGAACCGTTGTGTGTTGGAATGGAGTCGTGCTAGTCTAAAATATGAACTGAATGCCAGTCGATGACAAATAAAATACAATCTATATGTGATACTTAATTATATAGCAAAAGACAGAAAAGTCAGCATGTATTCAGGTTTGCTAAAATAATGTTTTATATCTGTATCTTGTAAAATGGTTAGCATTTCAAGAAGTAACTCCAGCAAATAAGCTTTAAGTTTAGGTTAAAGTGTTATGAAAATTTCAATTCATAAAGTGAATTTGTATCATGATTTACTTTTTGTTTCTATAAAATTGAAAAAAATGAACTCGTGGCCATATATCTATTAAACATACCAGTTCTACTTTCATGTTTTATACCGCAAACAAGATCTAGGTGCGTGAATATGTGCATGCAGATACATATGTAATTCCTACACACAGTTGTCCATTTACACATATGTACATATGCATATACATTTTACACAATTAAATTTATATTGATTCAAATTGAATAAAGGGAGTTTCAAAACTTTAAATATACTAAGTATGCAAGTATGCTGAAGGCACTGAAATGTGCTGTTTCACTTTGTGAAACAAGTATTTTGAAAAGCAATCAAATTCCACTCGCTTGTGGCATTAGCACAGTGGCTGAGTGACTTTGACCTTGGAATGATTTCAGTGTCTCTCATGTCAAGTCTAATAGCTGAAAGTGTTCAATGACCTCCAGCAGCACTGAAGAAATCTGCTCTGGGGTTTCTGCACCAAGGCCTCCCCAGGACCAATGTCAGTGGGTCTCCAGAAATTGGACTAATAAGAAAAATTATGTGAGGCTCCTCTGGAGCAAATGAGGGTCCCAGAAATGGAGTAAAATAAAAACAATTTTTCTCGTGGCACTTTCACATAACATATTTTGAGTTCAGAAAGCACTCAAAATGTCTACTTCCAATGCTGACATTTTGAAGACAATGCTATAATCACTTCATGGTTCTTA
This sequence comes from Tonatia bakeri, assembly GCA_004024845.1. Lineage (NCBI taxonomy): Eukaryota > Metazoa > Chordata > Mammalia > Chiroptera > Phyllostomidae > Tonatia > Tonatia bakeri. The sequence continues at coordinate 21,630 of PVIA01008779.1, read as the reverse complement.
GGTGGAAGAATCCTGGCTGTAATAAGAGTACAGAAATCCAAGAGGCAAGAGCTGGCTATACTTGCAACATGGTGACAAGTGAAAAACAAATGCAAACACGGAGCCTCCCGAGGGCTTCCTGTAGATCAACACTTAATTGCACACCTAATTATCACATTCGTGCTGCCCCTCGTATAAAGAAAGAATGGAAACAATGAGCATCAAAGAATAAAAGCCCATGACAGCTACGTTATCCTACCCATGATACCCAGGCAAGTGAGTTCACCCCTACACTTTACCCCACCTTTCCTTGCTTGTCAACCAGAAGCGCAAGGAGAAGCCTATTGGCTGCCTAGAATCACACGTCTTTACTCCTCTTCTGCAGACCGAGAGGCCAGGTTTGCTATGGATCAAGTGTTTTCCGTGACAGCATTTTGGGGGACTCTCAGGAGAATAAGAACATTTTATGAGAAGGGCCCAGTCTTATTTTTCCACAACAAGGAATATCTAAGCTCTAAATGTGATCACACTGCAATATTTATTATCTCCAAAGATTTTTTTTTAAAAAAATACTAGGATTCCAACAAATGCATGTTGAATGAATAAAAGAATAAAATCCCATAATCTCTTTAATAGGTTAGGTCATTGCATAATCACTCATACTGTCACAAAGTGAATCCTTATGTGTAACTAGTACATTCTTGCTGTGACTTAATCCCAGTTTATTTAGTTCACACGATTATGGGAATTGAGAATAATAGATTTGCATGGTAATAATGCATATATTTGAATCTGGTTATTAATTCATTCCTAATACCTTATCATCATGACACTAAAATTTCAGGCAAATTCAATTCAGTAAAAATAAGTCCAACTTGTTTTACAAAAAGTCAGTGAGAGAAATGTTTGCCTGTGTGCGTACACACCTATTCATGAACAAGCTTTCTAATGTTTTAATCAGTTAATATAATTGTACCTCCTCTAAATTAAACCACTGAAAATGTATTAACCATGCTTGGGCATAATATCAAGAAGGGAAAAGAGGAGAGACGGGAACTCAGAGCCTTTACCACACACTGAAGGGAGAGCCTGGGAGAGCGCCCAGCCCTCGAGCTGGCTTAGCAGGGGGCAGAGGCCTGTCCCCGCCCTCATCTCCAACTTCTGGCACTTTACAACAATCTTTTTAAATTTTTTTATTTCAAAGGTCCTATATTATTTTGTTAAGACGTGTCTTTGGTATTCCTCCAATGAAAAGGGAACTTGGTGGTTGGCTTAGTAGTTAAAAGAAAAAAAGGAAAAAAAAATGCTAGAGCCAGATGGCCTGGATTCAAATACCAGCTCTAAAACTTATATGAGACCTTGGGCAAATTATTTAATCTTTCTGTACTCATTTCCTCATAGATAACTAGGGATAATGACAGTGTCTTCTTTCAAAAGTTTCCTGGAAGGATGAGTATAAATGAATGTGTATAAAGCACTTAGAACATTTTGGCCCTTAGGTATACAACTATTATTATTATTATTATTATTAAAGTTCATTGATTTTGCTTGCTTTCTGAGGCCTTTGTTTTAGGGTTAAGAGCAGAGTGCTACATCATAGCATTCTGTTACATATTACAAAACATAAAGCTTGTAACTAGGTACACCTTGACCACCTGTACGACTCCAAGAAGCGGGGCAGGCTGCAATGTCAGGGCTTCTCTGGGAACAGAAGCTTCAATGTCCTCATCTGCGCAAACTTCTTGGAGCCTAACTTCTCACGAGTGCATGGTGCCTTACTGGACAGTGCCACAGTTCTGGGAAAACAAGCACCCCCACAGACAGTGCACATCACTGGCGATACTGACATGAAAACATGTGACACCTGACACTGCCCTGCCCAAGACCTTTGAATTTAGAGATGATGTTTGTTTTCTTTTTTTAAATCTTTAGTCAACATGTTTCTTCCTCGCCTTCCTAAAATTCAGGCCAAAAGCCATTCTTGATTTCCAAATTCTGCCAGGACATCTTGCTAACTATGAATTTACCCATTCATCTTCTCAATGATACTTTTAGGGCAGCCCCCCTGGATGGTATCTGTAGAAAAGAAAAAAAGATTTCCTCCCTATATTATAGTCTTGGCTGTTTTCAATTCAGGATAAAACAAAAATTCTATCCTCTCTCCAGTTCTCTGAACCAGTGATTAGAATAACTGTCCATGGTGCCAATAGGGTAGGGTGTACAAGTCTGCAGAGCTTCCTTCTACAGAGCTAGAAAAAAGGACTGGTTATACTCCAGAAGGGCTGGTCATTTTATAACAACACAGAAATAAAGCCAAGACTGAGATAGTGTGTGGCAAATAGATTCTGTTCCATTTCATTTATGAGGGTGTTCTTCTACAAACTATTAAAGGAAAGCTTATTTGTAAGAAGAAGAGCTCTAACACTCCATCACTAAATAGTCCAGTAATCACTGAGTAGTCATTTATTCAATTTGGTAATGGTCTGATTAAAGAGCTCTCCAGTACACTAAAAACCAGAGAGGTGAAATAAAACATTAGAAGCAAATGATTTTACCCAATGGTGCATTTTCTGTGTTTCTAGATCCTCTCTTTTAAAAATAAACCAAAAGCAAATGTATTTCAGTACACTTTAGTTGCCCAGTTTTGTACTGGTTAGCTCATCTAGTATAATATTACATGAATTTTATATAAAGACCAGCTTTTTTCTCTACAGGTTGCTTTAAATTTCTACTACAACTGAATTTCATACACGTGAATTCATGTGAAAGCAGGTAAATTCAAATTAAGTAAAATCATCTATATGCAGGATTTTAAAGAAATTTGACATAAAAGTCGACAAGACCCCTATTTGAAGAAAACTGAGAATGTGTGCACTTGACCGCATTTAGAGTGGACCCTCTCAGAACAAACAGTCCGTCAATTAGAAGTCTCTTTGCAAATCCACTGGTGACACAGACATAGTCAGGATTGAAGTTACTAGTGGCGCCACCTGTTGGTAGCAGGTAATTCTGATTTGCTTCATGCCTATTGTGCAGTTTTGTTCAGATATTCTGAAATTCTTACACTGAAAGGCCTTTCCCACTATAAAGTGGTCATTTCCAAGTTCAGGCACCATATGGTGAAATTATTAATACTTTGTCTCCTCGAGTCCTAGCCAAGAGCCAGGTGTCTATTATATATTCATGTAATTATTTATTTGAAAAATCAAATCATAAACATTGTGCTAATATAGATTTAGAGTAAAATGAGCACAAGAAAGCTGATACATCCTTTAGCCTCTCAATATTGCTTAACCTAAAAATGCAAATTTTGTTTTAGACATTAAAAATGACTCTTAACATTTGACTACAAGATTGAGAAATAAATCATTTAAAATTTAGAACAGCTAAAAAAAGATCACATTAAATAGAAAAAATGGGCTTTAATATGACAATAGCAGGGTGAAAACAACAAATGAGACGTTTATAGTTTTGCTTCCCAAAACATTATCGGACATTTCATTATTTAACGTGTAATATATGACACATAGTTTTGGTGAAATACATGGATTTAAAATGTTACCCTCTTATAAAGTTGAACATTAAGTCAGGATGATAATATTGTACAATGAGAAAAGACCTGGTATATGACTTTTGCATAATAAGAAACAGATCCTTTAATTATTTGTTGAAGCCAATAGGTATCTTAGTTTCAAAACAAATGTATAACATATTGGTAGAAGATGGTATAAAGACTCTTTACTGTAAGACAAAATAATATTATATTAACATTTGTTAATATATTACATAAAAAACAAATATAACATATGAATAATATTATTTACGTTATGCTGAAGTTGCTGAGAGATTAGCTTGGCTAAACTAAAAGGCTGAATATACTTACCTAGTAATGAGAAATTTATGAATAAGTGAATAAATAGGAAAGGAGGAAATATATTTTATGCTATAAATTTTTGAGCTAAGTGAAAAAGGACAACTTGATTGAATTTTTCTGTTTTATTTTCCTATTTTAAAACCACTAATTTGATACATGTCTTTATTTTATTTTATTTTTTTGCCACCCTATTATACTCACCACTGGTAAAACAAACAGGACATTTTAGCTTTAATCTTCTTACCACATAACCCAAATAACTTCAGTCATGTTTGCATTAATGCTGCATTAATCATGTTGTTGCGTATTAATGAGTTTTCAGGCTATGCTAATTACTGTCATAGATTCTGCAGCAGCCCATTAAATATACAAATTACAGAATTAAAGAGCCAGAGCTCTTCATGATTAATCTCTAAATGGAGAAAAACTAATGATGTCTGTACAAAGTTTCTCTCTACTTTTGGCTGAGTGAGTCCAATGAACAATCAATTAGACTATTTGAGAAATAAGGAGCTCACATATTACATAATTTTATGTAGGTGCTTCATTACGACAGCGGACAGTGCTTTATAGTTTATAAAAATTCCACAACCTTTACTTGTCTACTGCCCTAAATATTGGTTACTATGTTTTCCAGTATTGAACGTAATTTGGAATAAGTTCATATTGGATTCATTCCAACGAGGATCTAAGGTACCAACAGGGCCACCTGAAAAGTTTATTCACCTAAAAGGAATTGTCACATAAAGGAGCACAAATGCAAAAAATCATCAAGAAAGTGTAGAGTTTTCACAAAGGCAAACCATATTTTTTTTTATCCTAAATGAACTCTACATGATAGGGAAGAAAGCTGTCCAGCAGAGCGGATCAGATGCGGAATGAAAGGTGGAACGCAATGTAGACATTTTTACAGGAACAGGTAGACGGTATGTAAATACCCAGCTGTCAGCTCAGGAAGAAAGGATAGTTCCTAATTTTGTGGGCAGAGCATAGCAAATAAGCTGATACTCAGACATGCTGGGGACATGACAGAAGGTCATAGGCTACAGAGTGAGGGGGGAAATCTAGTGTCAGAAATAAAGAGGTCTGGACAGAGACAAGGACAGCCGGGTCCACACATGAATAGGTGAAACCAGATGTGCAGACCAGCTAGCACATTTGGCACAAGAGCTGTAAGCATAGGAGGAACTTGGAATCCCAAGAAAAGTGGAAAAAGTAGACTTTAATTATGGAGGGCAGCTTGGAAGAGCCAGGCAGTAATGCAGGTTCTAGGGTACTAAGCAGTTTTCCAAGAACATGCAGGGAGTCGAGTAGCAGCAGCAAGAAAGAAAATGGATGCGGGCCTTAAGAAGCTGCTAGGAGGCCAGATGTGCACGAAGTCAAGGTCAGACTCTTCAGCAGGATTGACTTCCTGAGAGCCTTGAATTGTGAGTCTGAATCTCCCAAGTGAATCCAGCACTGACCCCAGGGAATGCAGATGGGTGAGCCTAAAGGTGGAGGTTAAGAAGCAAGAGGAGGGCTGGAATATACAAGCAGAATATTTGTCTGCCTATTGCTACACAACGAACCTGTGGAAATAGCTTTCCCTCAAGGTCAAATGTGTTAATGCCATATGGTCATACTAATCTCGGACGTGAAGCAGGCCATGCTTAGTTTCATTTGAAAAAGTAAAATGATGGGCACAGGTGGGAGAATGGAGGCCCAGAAAAATTACGCAGCCCTAGAGAAGGTGCATGTACCCAAAAGGAAGTGACATTATATGTTTTTTTCTTCTTCTAGATAAACCACACAGCACTGCCGAGCCCAGGGACTCAACGACTGCTTGTTAAGAGAAGGAAACACAGCACGATGAAAGAGAATAGGTATTAAGTCCCATAAAGCAGAGCTAAGCAGCTGCAGGGAGAGTGCATTTGCTGACCCTATTTATTAGTCACCTGATAAACTTCATCTATGACACACGTTCAGGTAGACCCCCGGGCTCACAGGGCTGCTGCAGCTGTGACGTCTGCAGAAGGCATATGCGACTTCAACCCCGTCAATGGCCAACCATGGATTTACGGAGGCGCTTCCATAGCTTATATTTTCAAAGATGTTTTTCTGACATGCTTTTCCTTCTTTCTTTCACACCATTAATGGAACTCTTTTTAAGCAGGAAGAAGTACTGTGTTTCCCAAGCTGTTCGTGTTTAGATCAGTTGCTACATCGCTGCTCGCAGAATAGAAATTGAATCCATGCTGCTGACTTAGAAACCCAAATGCAACATTATCAGAGAAAGACCTAGATTCAAAGCCAGGAATTTATATATTACATAGACACACACAGGAACATAAAAGCCAGAGCTCCAGGTTTAGTCAAGCTAAATACAAGTTTAAGACCAAAGAAAGGTTTGCTGTAAGGGTGTGATTTGTACAGAATAGAAATTGGTCGTATATTCTTTTCCTACAGGGAAGCAGTACAGTGGTCCCATAGCCTTATACTCATTCTCCTGTGGTAATGACTCCACAGCGATAAACCAGGCTTGACTAAGTTCTATAAGGAGGACCCTCTCAATATTCTAGATTTCCTTCCCCACACAAAGGTAAGACATCAATCAGAGGTGTTCTGAGCATCTTTCAGGCTGAATTGATGTTCTGGGTGGTAATTTAAATAGGAACCTTTGTCGCTTTAGCAGCAATTGTATAAACACAATGTTGCCCAGGCAGAAAGTAATTACATTGATAGAGGAAAGAAACATGACTTGAAGTGGATAAAATACAAATACATCAAAATTAAAGTCAGTGTAATGAGCTGAAACACTGCAAATTTAGACAACAGTGCATTAGCCAAAGCACTGAAACCCCTCTTGGAAGTATCAAAGCTGGCAGAAAACACAATAACTCCGAAATCCTGCAGCAAGCAAGGAAACGTATTGATTAGGTACTGCCTGTATTGCACAGGAGAATAACTAAGAGGGAGAAAAGCTAATGAGCGGGCTAAAGAAATATAATAGCCCAAACTAGAAATACAGCAAGAACAGAACAGGGTGGGGGAGAGGGAGGAACACCTCCAGGTAGAAATGCAACAAAACAAACAAAAAGCTCAGAAGGCAAGAATAAAAATGCAGCCGTTCAAGTCAGAAACTGGGCAAGAAATGCAAGTCATGGCAGAAACAGCAGATGACAAGAAGACCCTATTCAACTTAATACCAAGTTTTAAATCAGAACAACAGACTCAGCAACAAATCGGCCAAATGCTAATGATTCAAACAAGGAGACAATAATTGAACGTGAGAAATATGCGGCGCCGCACCCAGTAATGTTCGCCGTGCCATTTTCGCTCGTTATTGTTGACATGGTGACCTTCTGCTGAAGAGACACACCAAAAAACTCAGTTTAATTAAGGGTTAGCAGTGCAGAGAAGGGTTTTTCTTGTCTCTGCAGAGAGGCTGTGGAGAGGAACACCTCATTTATCTGGCTCCGTCGGGTTAGAAGGCGTTCTGTGTACCAAGGTTTCCAAGTAGCAGCAGTTCGTTCTATTAAAAGCAAAAACTGTTTTAGTGGTTGTGGTAAAATGTTTAAAAAGTGTCACCTATGTCCTTGTTTCCTAGTGTAGAATAAATATGCTTTAATCTTTTTGTGATTTGATATGCTCACGTGTGGCCAACCATTTACTCACTGTCTTGGACGGAAATGGTGTCTGCAGGATGTCTTTGGCCTTCTTGGCAAAATGGCGCTAGACATTTAAGAACAAAATGAGATGTCTATGTCTTTTTTTTCAAGGATTCCTCTCTCTTCCTTTGTTATCATTGAATTGGGTCTCATTGAAACCAAAACAAAACTCAAAAACTCTGTTAGGCAGAAAGGTCATTCAATGGCATCCTGCCCTCAGTATGTGGTCCCTCCCCTTCTATCAGCAGAGTCCCCATCAGCACCCTCCCCCCACCTTTGGTGCTGTGTTCTGGAAATAAACGTTAGAATTTTCTCTGAAGTAAGATGGAATGGGCAACACACATAGAGAAAATCAGGGAAACCAGAAAGAGCACATGAATGAGGAACACGACACTGGGTAATATATGAATTTTAGCGGGTGAGCTTTAAATATCCAGTTTGATTAGAAAATGACCTTTTTGTTCCACACCACATTTTCAACCATATCCCAAACAGTCTAAGTTGTAGTAAAAGTAGCCGCTGCATAAACACACTAATTTTTTGAAAGACTGTGCTCACTCATTTTCTTAGACAGGAAGGGAGGGAGAAAGAGGCAGAGAAAACCGGATGTGTAAGAGGTGCATCAATCAGGTACCTCTCGTGTCCCCCAAACTGGGGACCTGGCCCACAACCCAGGCAAGTGCCCAGACTGGGAATCAAACCAGTGACCAAATCTGTGACCTTTAGGTTTATAGGTCGGTGCTCAATCCACCAGCCAGGGCAACACACTGCTAATTTGTCAGTTAATTTTATGAGTGGTTTTACCTCTTCCATCCTTAGGCAAGGGAAACCAAATTTCAAGACAAAGAAATATGGTAGAAAAATCACCTGGCTAAAAGCTCTGTCAATCGAGATTCTTCCCACGATATAGATAAATATGGCCAATTTCCTCATCCGGGCAAGAGGGTGTGGGTAGCCGATCTCTCCCACAAGGGCTTCATTTAGGTAGCGGCTTGGTCTCATGAGAACAGCACCTGAAAATGACCTGGGTGTCTCATCACTGCAAGACTCCCACCAGTGCAAGGGATCCAGAAAGCAAATGATGTGGCTGGGTTTTTTTTGCAACTTTGGAAATTTACATTTTCAAAATGCATTTCAGTGCCTTCTCCCCTTGTCAAATTAGAAATGCAATGTTGGGATTTAAAACTACCTCCAAACTTCAGAAGCGCTGCTCCGAGAGGCCTGCTGACTGTTCACTGGCCCCACACCTACAGGAGTGAATGCTTGCGTGCAGTGAACAGTCACAGGTCTCGTTCCTCCTAATTCAAAGTTCCTCCTAATTAATAATGTCTAATGCATCAGACAGTATTCTAAGCACATGCATTCGATCATTCATTCTATTTTATCCCATTCTATATAAAAAAAAACTGAAGCTAAGAGGGGTTATGTTTAACTGAAGTAGAAGTTATTTTAATAAGCCCATAAAAAACCAAGGTTCCTTATTTCTGCAAAAAAAATAATGTGGCATAACATTAATAATGTATTTGATCCATAATTATCTTACCAAGTTTAATTAAACACTTTCACTTAAAGTTGAGGCCTTCATTCCAGGCATTATTTCAGTTGTCTAATCTGTGGAGATGGTTATTATTTAAGAAACTATCATTTCTAACATAATGATCTAAAGGCATATAGTAAATCTAATTTATGATGACGCGATTGGCTGGAATAAGCTGATTCTGTAATGCATGTTTGAGAAGCGTGACTCCACAAATTGATCGTTCCTACCATACTGATGTTTACAAACAGCAACACAGAGAAGTGCCATGGTTTCCAGATGTAACCATCTCAGCCATGAATACATGTTGCCATCCATGCTGCTTACACTGAGAAATATTTAAAATGCTTGGATCTCCTAACAGTCTGAATTGTTACTGTGAACATCCTTCTAGCATCACTGGAGTTTCAGCATCACACAAATAGTATATATCAAAGTAATAAATACGTGAGAGGGGCTGAAAGGAAGAAAAATATATTCTATGGCTGAATACTTCTTAATGGCAATGGCATGAAATTCCCTTTTCCTAACATTGGGTAAACTCTTTTCTAGAAGCATTTATTGGATGACTGAGAGGCATAGAAGAGTGTTTCCTTTCAAGGAAGTGGGGAGGGTTGTGGGGAGCAGTCTGCTCGGCACCCCCGTAGAATATTCTTCCTGGGAGTGAGTTTGAAAGCAAAAGGTCACACCAGGTTGAATCAGCCTCACGCCTCCATCCAGATGTCTATTATTGGATCCGCTTCATCTGCCATGGCCAACCTTGGCACTGCTCTCTCTTCTTTATCTGATTTGTTTCATGGGAACGCACTCAGGACAACGTTACAACCTCCGCTGCTGGCATCTGTACAGACCCCTTCTAATACCCATCTGTGCTGCCGAGCGCTGACAAAATAATAAAGGTAATTCGGGAAAATTACCCAAATGACATATCATCGCACAATCTGAAACTGAAAGAGAGAGCTCAGACCAAGAATCGGTGAACCTAAAAACCCAGGAGCGAAGAGGATCAAAGAACTCCAATGAAATGCTGTGGCAGCAAACCTGTCGATTACCCTGCATTCTTTTAATTAATTTCACTTCTCTCGGTAGGATGGTTTGTGTTCCTTTCCTCGGAGCCGCTGTAGAGCGCCAGCATGGCAGAAGAATGATCGGAAAATCCCTGCCAACCATACTCACTATCTGTTCTAAGGAAAAGGTGCTGACACAGAAGTGGGTGTATTTTTAAACTTTCTGCGGCTGTCAATGCAGAAGATGCGACTCAGGGTGAATAACCTCAGGGACTCTGGGAACTTTTGAGAACTTGACTGCGACTCAAGAATGAGATGGAAGGTTTCATGTTGATCACGCTGGGGCCAAGAATTTGAAGAGCACATGGAACAGGCTGATGAGCTGAGTCTCATGAGGAGGATGTGGATAGATTTTATCAGGATGGAGACTGGTACCTTGCTATTCAAAGACTCTCCCCTGCCATTTTTATCCTTTACTTGTTTTGGAAAGATACTATTTTATAGTTAAACATTGACTGAATATCTATACATGCCCAGCATTACATTAGGTCCTTTTCCAGATAATTAATTCAATCTTAAAAAGAATAACGTGATTGAGATGTTGCTTTCCCGACTTTAAAGATCAAGACACTGAGGCGTGGCGTGTTTAATTCTAAAGGTATGAAGGAAAGATTTAAGTCTATGTCTTCTGATCAAGTCCAGGTTTGCTTGCTGGTTTGTTTACCATAAGGCAACTGGCTGTTAAAATAGTTGATACAGAGAGCTATTTTAAGGTTATACCTCCAAAATTGCAATGCCTCTCCCATCACTCCTCTGATCAAACACTCAGTAGGTCCTATGTGAAACCAAATTGGATGGGAACCCCTCTTTCTATCCTCCCAAAAATTCCAAACTGTAATTTTCCCAGAATCATCTCCTATTATTCACCCCCTCAAAAAAAAAAAAAAAAAAAAAAAAAACAAGGTCAAAACAACCAGTAGATCTAAACTGGTCTGTTTGCTACTTCCCACACTTGCCCTTGAAGTTCTCATCTTGATGCCTTCATCCATGACCATCCTCCTCTCTGGAGAGAATGTCATGCTCAACCCATCTGCACCTTTCAAAAGTCACCTGCCCTTCACAGATCATCTCATTGCTGCCTTCCTCCTGAAGCCCCTTTTGATAACTCTCATTGGACATAATTTATTATTAATGCTAATAAACACCGATGTTTGTTATTACATGCTAGGTCCTCTCGTAGCTGCCCTGTGCGTTGATTTCTCTAACGTCACAATAGGCATGGCCAGTTCCCCCATCAGCACCTTTTTCCATGCTGGAGAACTGACACCAGAGAGGCTAAGAGAGTAGGGGAGGTCACAGACCCAGGAAGGTGGCAGACACGGGAGTTCACTCCAGGGTGTTCAGCCCAGCGATGCAGATGGGGCTTTCTGGAATCCAGGTTGGTAACCATGCTATGCACCACCTCTTACTCCTCTGACTGTGATATGACAGCTGGTATGCAGCATTTATACACACCTTGCAGCTCTCCTCTTAAACTTTGAGAGAAGGGACATTATCTTAATTGGCTTTTCAGCCCCTTGACCGGGAAGGCTGCCCTTTTCAAAAACAAATTGAAGAAATAGATACTACTTTTCAGTCTTACACGTAGCACATTTTGCTTTCTAACAATGATGCATCTAGTCGCTTTTTCATATTGCCAACTGCTTTGCTCGGAGTCGGAAAAACAGAAGGACTGATATGCGTAATACACACTTCGTGTCTATCTTGCCATTATTTGTGGCCTTCCGAGCACTTGGTGTCTGGCAGATTCAACGCAGGTTTCTGTAAAATCCGGTCGCTGTGGGAGATAAGGGTGATGAACCCCTGTACTGCCAGCCCTCGTCAAACTGCTACTGAAAAAACCCTCGCTTCCAAACTTGCTGCTCTGGCCCTTTCATTGCTCTCAGTCCCCACACTTGGCAGTCAAGGTCACCAGCTTCACTGGGCTGTTAGAGTTGAAAAGCTGAGAATAGCTACTACTTAGTCCATTTCTTTGGTTTTGGTGGGAGATACCGATGCACACAAAGCCACCTACGTATAAGTAGAGTTGGTGACCTTGCTACAACCCTGCCCTGTTCCTATTGTCCTCAGCTAGCCTGGTGACATTCGTGACAGTCCCAGCTTGGAAACTCCCAGAAAACACAGGACACTTCAGATCATCTTTTCCTGTCCCCATAGTGAAAGCCAGCTCTCCACTGCCTATACTCCAGAAAGAACAGAAAGTTTAATACACGTTCAAATGCTAAAAGACTAAGAAAAGATTAATGCGATTTCTCTGCCGTGGGCTCAGAACTCAATTTTAATAGAGAAAAACCTATCTTCATTCTCGAATTCCCAAAATATTGATCTGTGGCACGTTGTTAAGTGCAATGCTAAAAGCAGTACAACAGTGGAGGTGAGGGGTGGGGGGGAACCAGTTCCAAGGTTAATGAAGTTTAGAAAATACCCATTCTTTGAAATCCATAGTGAATATGCATTTCCATATTAAATAACCTAAGAAATCATGCAACAGTATCAACAAAAATGACAACAAAAATCAGGCTAACTTCGTTGAATACAATGCTTTTCTGAATTTATTTCAACATATTAGGTGTATTTTGAATGCAGACCGCTGTTCCTTGGAAGGACCGAATTCCTGGCCAGGGTGTCTGACCTGTGACCCACGGGTCGCATGCAGCCCAGGATGGCTGTGAATGCGGCCTGACACAAAACTGTACCTTTCCTTAAAACATTATGAGATTTTTTGTGTGATGACATGTTACAGTGTATTTAATGTGTGTCCCAAGACAACTCTTCTTCTTCCAGTGTGGCCCAGCGATGCCAAAAGGTTGAACACCCTTGCCTATAGGGTGAATAATTTGAGCCAAGAGAATCAGCTGCTTCCCACACAACTCATACCCAACAGGGCAGTCTCAAAGTCTGTCTACTTCCAGGGCGTGCTGAGGTATGTGACCTTACCCAAAACAGACAGCAGTGGTAGTCATCAGAGACAGGGTTTGTGAAGGAACCCCAGACAGAGAAGCTGTGTTCAGTGTGTCTCAAGGCTCAGGAAACCAGAGTATAGGGTACACTGTCCCTTCTCGTGATTGTTAACTAATGACCACGGCCCCCAGCTGAGGAATCAGAAGCTGAGAGAGAGCACATTGGGCTAAGGCATGGAAATATAGGGCAATATCGAATGTTAAGCTCTTTTCCTGGGGCTCAGGATGGAAACACAGGGCAGTACTTATTCCTATTCAACACTCCAGAGACCCATTATGTCATAACCTTAAAAGGGAATTAATTTAGTGCATAGGACTGTCTTTATTTTTCTCGAGATCTTAGAAAAAATGTATGGCTGTTCCTTTCAGGGTTTTATGTTGATTTTTGCATTATTGCTTAAAACATGAATGATTACCATGTACATGTCTGACTAATTCTGAATGATGAAAATCAGGAAATCTCCTTTCCTTTTTTTCATAAACTTACTGATCGCTTAATTCCTTTTTTTATCCCTTTCACAGAACTGTGGATTTACGGAACACTGAATATTATGATTGATTACAATTCCTGCGCTATAATGAATCAGATGATTTGATCTATCTTGTTGCTTAGGGGAGATCTGCTCCATATTACGTGGTTTCGCCCATGAACACTAATGCAGACTTGCTTTGACTCAGAAATACTGAGAGGTCCACATAATTAAAAGCAAAACTATTTTCTGTGCTTCATAAAAACAACTCTTGAGTCTTGAATTATAATGCCTAAAATATAGTGAGATTAATTTCCAAACCAAAGCAAAATATGCAGAATGTAGAAGTTTTGAAAATCCCTCACATATTTTTTCTATCCTGCATAAAAGGTGAAGGAATGTTACACATACAGTTTGATGTGAGAGTGATTTCTATGGGCAAAAACCTTTAAAAACATATTCTGATTGACACAGCCTAAAAAAATGAGGGTATAAGGGAGACAAATTTAGAAAACAATATCAATTAAATAAAATGGGGAGGACAGCAATATACCAGGGAACAGGACAGGTCAAAAATGCTTATTTAAAAAAAAAACAAAAACCTGAAATTCCAAAAGAGTTAACAATATTCATCAGTTTAATAAAAGGATTTCATGGCAACTAGTATTTATAGATTGTAATTATAATGCATTTGAGTTCATATAAAACCAGCATGGTCAAATCAATTTTAAGTCTATTTTTAAAGGGCAAATTTAAAACACTAGATAAAAATTACGCAACTAATGGACATGCTCTGTGCAGAGTATTTCTTTTGCCATAGTTGCATACAATTCAGTGTCAGCATTTGTGGCTGAAAAACATCTTGTCCAGAAAATGGGTTTCACCACCTTCAGAAACAGCCAAACATGTTCACAAACCACCACCTGCCTTTCTTGTAACTAAACAGACACTGACTATAAGGGGAGTTAAGAATGGGTGACCAGTAACGTGCTAGGCCCACGTGAGGCGGTGATCAAGGCTAATATCACAGTCTAGTCGTACGTAGGCCCTGAACTTGAAAAGGCTCCATTCACCTGTGGTTCTCTGGCCGGCAGAAGCTGCATTCTCACACTGACGGGCCACACTCCGGCCGTCAGCACAGCTGCAGCTCATTCAAAGAGTACAGCACTGAGAACATGGAAAGAGTGCTTGTGTGCCATAGCTATAGCTACAGTGAATATGTAACGAAGGCAATTTACTGTGACTATATGCCTTGGAGCCTGGGACTGCAGGTTTACAGACCACCTCTAACATATACCACCTATGTGACTTCGGGCAGGCACACCACTTAACTGACCTTCTCTGAACGGATCTTACACATTTGAGGAGGAATTAAAGGAAAGAGTGCAAGTGAACACCTTGGTACATTGTCAAGAGGGAAAGGACACCATTATAGTTAGCATAACATTTCAATGGTCAAGAAACTGCAGTCCATGTTCAATGACTCGCTGCCATATTCACTCAACCCCTTTCTCTACAGGCACGTTCAAGTTCACTCTTACCGTGATTTCTGATCTCAATTCCAGTAAACTCATGCTGACACCACTGCCACCCACTGTCATCAACAAAAACATCACGAATGTTAGAGCGAAAGGGGGATCTTAATGATTACTTACTGTAATTCCCACATTATAGAGTAGAAAAGTAAACCAAGTGGGAAGACGGCTACGGTCAGGGAAGGACTTTCCCCCACTGGGTGTGCCCATGCATGCAAACAACTGCCTGAGAATGGCACATACTCAAAAAGGGGGGCCTGTTAACCTTGTAAGAAGATTAAATCACACATGCACATCAGTATGTTAAACCTTATCAATATGGGCACAGTGAAGAGCAGAAAACTAAAATAAATGATTAGAATACTGGCTCGTCAGGATTCAGCATTAATAGTCTGAAGCTGATCTTCGTACGTATTGAACAATGAGTTACGGTCAAAGCTATTATTAATGGTTAGTCTTTAGTATACTCTCGGAAAAAATACATGACGTCTGGCATTTTATGTAATTTACGTGATTATTGTATTGTAATAGCTATGAAGACGATTTGCGTGTTTGGTTAGCACCAAACAAGAGTCTCGCATATTAGTATGACCACAAAGTCTCAGAGAAGAATGCTGCACAAGCACGCAAGCTGGTGAACTGAAGTAAGTTGCTGTAAATGCACTACAATCCGCAGGAGCTGATGTTGAAACCATGACCTCCACGCTGTTAAGGTGTGAGCCCAAGCATTCTGAGGGAATTTGAAAGCAATACTGCTATGTCATCTCTGCAAGTATGAGAAACCTCATGCGGAAATATCCTGTCCAGTTAATTATGCTGTGTTTTCCAGGATGAATTTTGAGTAAAACCCACCACTTCTGATTAAATACTGGTTATTTGAGAGCTTTTGGCGCGCCATCCAGTTGCTCAAGTTCTATACACCATGCCACGCTGTATTTTCAAATTGATAATTTTTATTAAAATAAATTAAATGTGAGAAATTGGGGAGAGTGCTGTGTTATTTCTCTTCTTGATTAGGTTAGCTCGTCCTGCAACAAATCAGCTTTGTGCTCTCTCATCAGTTATGAAGAGTGATTGTTATGGGTTGAATTGTACCCCCCGCCCCCACGCCACAAATTTGATGTTGATGTCTAAACATTTATTAGCGAAGCTTTATGCCACCCTATGTTCACTGTGGCATTACTCATAGTGGCCAAAACACGGAGATGACCAAAGTGTCCTTCAATAAAAGATTGGATAAAGAAAATACAGTACATATATACTATGGGATACTACTTATCCATAAGAAAAGATGAAATACTGCCATTTGTGACACCATGGATGGACCTGGAGAATATCATGCTAAGTGGAATTAGTCAGGAAAAGGTGAGAACCATGTGATGTCACTCATGTGTGGGACATAAAACTGAAACTCATAGACACAGACAGACAACAGCACGATGGTTACAAGAGGGAAGAGGGTCGGGGGGTAAAATATATGGTGATGGAAGATGATTTGACTTTGGATGGTGGGCACACAATGTAACATACAAGTCACATACCATGGAAATGCGCACTAGAAACCTACATGACCCGATTAACCAATGTCACCCCAATAAATTTAACAAATTTCAAAACAGAAGTCTAACCTGCAGTACCTTTGAACCTCTGAGGATGGCCTTAATGGGAATAAGGTCTTTACAGATGTAACTGGTGAAGAAGAGCTCACAGTGGAGTGAGCTAGGTCCCCAGTCCAGCAGGACTGGTGTCCTTTAGAAAGATGGCACGTGGAGACATGACCTGCACAGAGGGAGGATGTCATGTGAAGATGACCGCAGGGGTCAGGCTGGTGCATCAGAAGCCAAGGAATGACAGAGATTATAGCAAACCACCAGAGGCTGGGGGACAGGGCTGGAACCGATTCTCCCGCAAAGCCCTCAGAAAAAGCCAACCCTCCAACGTCCTGGACTTAGACCTCCAACCTCCCAAACCATGAGACAACAACGCATTTGTTGATTAACACACCCAGTTTGTGGCACTTGGTTATAGCAGCCCTAGCAAGCTAACACACACAGAAGAATAAACACTAAGGTCTATCAAGTACTTGCCGGAAGTACCATAAGATATTACAACAATACATTTTGCACAATAATCTTTTTAAAAATTTTGAATGGTAAAAGTTTTGAGATAATGTACGTATGGATCTATTTATATATATACATACATACACACACATATATCAATATCAAATACTTTATGATATATATGGCACACATTTTTAAAAAGCATTATTCGATGCACAGAGAAGCTGTAAGTTAGTTTCATGAGGACTGGCACATCTGTGGGGTGAATGACCCCACCTGGAAGCTGGAAGAAACCAGACTTGAGAATGCGAACGCACCGAGACCTCAGGATGAAGGACCGACTACGTGAAATTGCTGACCCAGAACTATCAAGGTTCTTTCTTGGCCTGAAAAACATTTCTCTGAACTGGGAAATTATGACCATTTACATGAGAGGATCAGACTACCCACTCAAAGTCAAATAACGTGGGACTACTTTGCCCTATTTGTCTTACTTCCAGACTCTCCACTCGGGACAAGAAATCCCGTGTTTATAAAGCCCCGTGGCAGTCGGTTTAGCAGAGCAAATCCGGCGAGCAAGCTAACTTTTCTCCTGCGGACAAATTTTGCTAATATAATTGTTTTACACCAAGTAAGGATAACATATTTTGGATTTAAAAAGAAAAAAAGATGAATACATCAGCATAATGGGGGAGTTAAATCCACTGAGAAAATAGTTAGAAAAACTTTATAGGTTTATTTTCATTTTATTTCAGTAGCTTCCCCAAAGAACTTTTGGTGAGATACAGAAAAAATGTTATTGTACCAGAATCAGAGCGTTGCACCCAAACCACAGGTGCAAATTAATCTCATGTTGTTATGAGATCGTAAATATTTTGAAAGCTGACAGGATCCATGACGAACCTTTGTGTCCTGGTGTTTAGGAAAATGCCTCATATGTAGTGAGCCTCTTGACAGAGAGCTGTTAAGTGAGCCCATGCACATTTTGTGTTGCTTAAAAATGCGGCATTCAGTTAAAGAAAGGCAAACAATAAAAGAAAAATAAAAGTTTTGGTGCAGCACATTCAAAAGCTTGCAGAAAGCGAAACAAAATCCTGCCATCTCCGTCTCTGGTCAAGGAACCAGCGCTGTTCTGTGCTCTGCAGCCCCTGCTCCAGCCCCACTGTGTTCCCACGTGCGATGAGGTTCCATTAACTTTCTCATGCACTCCCCCCAGGCCACGGGGGCAGATCTGGCCACAGTGTTTTCTCTCTTTCCTGCCATTTTCCAGCACAGCAAGTCCTGTCTTCGGGCTCATCCTTGCTTTTTACTGGCATTTTTATTGACTTCTACCTGATCACTTGATGGACTTTTAATTTTTATTGGACTCTATTCTGGCAATAGCATGTAGATGTTATATAACCTATGTTCTTGCTGCTTCTGGCTCAGGACCCAGTACCTTTCTTTGAGGAAGAGATTGGGCCTGGCCTCAGTGTGGCCATCAGCCCAGAAAGATTTCAGGAAGACAGCTCAAGGCTGGAAGATGGCAAAAGGATAAAAGAGAGAGAAAACCAAACAGCCTATACATTCTCTAAGAAACATTCACTATAAATAAGCTTGAATATTTGGTGTTCCTCCTGCTAAACGAAACCTATGGCTTCCATGCCCCACGCTTACCTTAACACACAGAACAGCCATCTTTCTCAGGGGTGCCACTCCTGTTTTTGCCCACTATCTATCTGCCTCTGTTCTTCCCACTCTGACTGTTCCCATCCCCTCGACTCCTGCCACATCTTCTAACTCCAGTATTTCTTTTAATCACCAACGGCTGAGAAATATCAGCCAAGGTCAGGAAGCAAGTGTGGGAATTGCATCTTCCATATACTGTCCATTTTTGCTTAGACAGACTCTCCACTTGCCTGAAATTGTTCCCACGGGCTTACATTCGCCCATGTCACCACTTTGGAACAAAATTCATATCCCATACCCCAGGCGCAGGCTGTTAAAAAATCTTGAAGTTATAATGGACCCTTGAGTCACAGCTGACTCAAGGTGTTGAATATGTTCCCCCTCTACAGGGAAAATAGAAGATAAAATTTCCTTTCCTTTCCTCTGCCCAGGACTCTCTGCCTGTGTGTTGCTATTAGCGTACAGATTGACTATTCAATGTGCTTGATACTTACACTAATAACAGTCAGTGTTTTATCACCTGGAAAATAGACAAAAGTAAAGATCCTGACTGAGAATAAACCGAAGTGTTGATGTTTGTAGTCTTCCTGAAATGTACTTCTAAATAGATTCACTTCAGCGAGTTCAAAACCTATCAGCCAGATTTTTTATAATATGATCCTGCTGTTCAGTACTTTTCCCGAGTTCTCATTTGCATGAGCACTGATCTTCTCACGTCATGCCTCACCCAAAAAAGCTCTGCGCAGTCATGCCCTGCCTCTCGACTCTTCCCAAGTTGGATAAAATACACACACACTTAATTAGAAGGCAATTAACTCGCCGTATGCAAATTTCAAGATGAGTCCTTCAAATAAAGGCTGCTTTAAAGGTATTTGAAAGAAAACAGTATTCTAGTTCTTCTCAGATGGCATCAAGAATAACTTGACTTTCTTAATACAAAATTTAAAGACCAACAATTTTACAATAAGATTTAGGAAAATGAAGTCTCTCATTAGCATGGACCCCTGCTCACCCACGGAGCCTCACAGAATTCAGGCTCCATGAAGGCAGGGATTTTGTTTCGTTCGCTCTCCAGTGACACGCACAGTGAATGGCACATAATAGGTGCTCAATAAATATTTTGAAGGAGGGAGAGTGATTTATACAGAATATTTATATGGAGCACCGAACTTTCTAAACTTCTTAAAGTCCTGGATTAGACCGTGCTTGTTTAGGCATCTTTATGCTTTAACCCAGTGCCTAGTACTTTCTTGCTAATCAGTTACTTGTCTAAAAAAGACAAAACTTTCACAAGGATGGGGGCAGATACAACCATACAAAGGCCTACTCGTCCAAAACCCTCTCCCCCAGAGTTGCCATCTAACCTCATGCTCGAGGTTCTGAAGTCACCTCACTGGATGTGCAGTCAAGGCAGGGGCCAGAGAAGCCCCAAAACTCACTGTGGCCATTGACATGCTATCAAAGTGACATCTGTCAAATTAGCCTACTGTCTAGCGCAAGAGCCTGAAGGGATGAGGCACAGACAGGTACATCTCAGCTAGAGAGAGGCGGCAGCTGCCCCAGAGTGACCACGCAGCAGAGCCAGCCTCGGTGGGAAGAAGCCTCAAGGGGAGGCACAGGCAGCCTGGGGTGGACAGGGCTCCCGGGAGGCAGGGCGCTGGGCTGAGCGGGAGAGGTGCCCCAGGCACAGCAACAGCTTTGCTCTTTCCTGGGCTTCCCCAACAGAGGTTTCAGCAGTTCCAACATATGTCTTTCCTCCGCAGATGAAAGAGAGCTGCTCTCCGGGGAGATTTGCTCCTTTGCATTTTAAACTTTGTGACCAACTTAAACAAACAAACAAACAAACAAGGGTGGGGCATGGGGGCAGAGTTCTCATTTCCTCCAATTACAGTTTCCATTCCTCCATCTAACTTCATAATTGGGCAAATAGATTCTGCTCCTTGGTGTGCAGAAAAGGGAGGCAAGGCATATGTTATGCCACTTCCTGCAACTCTAATTAAGTTCCGTACCATTTGAACCCACAATATACACATGTTAATCTCAGAAGAAAACAAAAATTAGAGCCTCTTTCAACAAGATGCCTGGGGGGTCATTAAGCATTTCTGCATCCTCCTCCTCAGCACTCTGCCACAGCCTTCCCACAGGGATGCTGCAGGGGGTCCTCTGGGCTCCATGGGGAGCACGTCACCCTGCTGAGGCTGAGTGTCACGGAGTCCTCAGAGGCTGGCATCTTCCCTAAACCCCCTCTATCCCCTTGCAAGCTCGACATACATTCTAGGAGCCCCTCAGCACAGCCTGACTTCTGCATTACTTCTCCACTCAACTTGTGTGCACAGTTCAAGGAGATGGCAAATGCTTTCAGCTGCCATGAGGGTCTCAGAGGCCAATCACATGGCCTTCCCTTGGTAACATTTTAGTATGGGCTACCTGCCTTTGTTGGGAAAACTCTTCTCGTTATACAAAGTCCCCTCCATGGATTAGTGAGGCCCTCGTATTCTTAAGATCTGAGGATGTGACATGTGATGCTATTACATTGCTTTTACAGTTGACCCTTGAACAACACAGGGGTGAGGGGGGTCAACCTCCCATATGGTCAAGAATCTGCCCACAACTACAGGATGTCATGTTATGTTGAATGACATGGGTTTAAACAGTGCCCTTGCACATATATGCTCAAGTATGTAGACATTTTTCAATTGGCAATTTTGAAAACAAACTTGCTATGAACCACACAGCCTCACACAGGCAACGAAAACTTATGGATTGATAAACACAGTAAAGTTACTGTAAATGCATTTTTTCTCTTCCTTACAATTCACTTAATGAAATA
>PVIA01008778.1:0-67911 GCA_004024845.1 Tonatia bakeri | reverse complement strand
CTCCTTCCATATTTGATGTCTCTGGCGGCCCCCCATTTCACTGCTCCCCTTCCCCGGAAAACACCAGAGAGGAGGAAGAGACCCGGCGTTTCTCCGACCCCCAACAGTGACGCTGTGTTGGGGGGGCTCCCCATGACCGCCCCCGCCCCCCGCCATGACTCTGTGTATTTCTGTCCCCAGCTCTTGTCACCGCCTGAGGCCTCGCGAGACCCTCGGCCCCCCCCTGCCCCTTCCCCCCAGGTTAGCAATGGGAAATGGCTGGGAAGGGGTGTCCCCAAGGTAGTGGGCTTCCAACCCCTCAGGCTCGCTCTCCTGTGGCCAAGACACCGCTGTCCAGACAGACCCCCAGGCACCGCTTAGAAAAGCCCCTGACACTGGCAGAACTGTTGAGACATTGCTAAGCTTCCACAGAAACCACTCACTGCACCTGGATCTTAGATCCTCGTGGCTGTCCAGACACGGTTAGAGCCTCCCCATCAGAAGGTTCCCACTGAGGCTCCTTGGCCCCTGAGAGAGGCCCCATGTGACCTTCAGGTGAGCCTCCACTCTCAGGCGGCCCTCCAAGCCACTCTCTGCGCCAGGGGCCCTGAGGGCTTCGGCTCCATCCATCCAGCCCCTCACAGTGCCCCCTCTCCTTTCTCAACATCTAGGTGAGCCCCCACCCCGGCAGCCCCGCCACCAGCCCCCTCCCAAGTCCTCCCCACGCTGCTCCCCTACATGCCTCCACCTGAGCTCCCGCCAATGCCCCTGCTGCCACCATCCGCCTTGCTGCCCCCCCCCACACCTTTTTGCCTCAGATGAGAGGGCCAATTCGGGAGGGGAGGGGGCCGGGCCGTGTGGGGATGGGGCGGGGGAGGCTCGGTGGGCGCTGCCCTGCCTCCTAACCCTGAGTCTCTCCCCCCTCCCCATGTCTGAACCTTTCTCCGTGATGCAACTGACTGTCCGATTTGTTCACTTTTCTCTCTCTCCGTCTCCTTGGTCCGCCTCTGTCCCCCTCTCTGCCTGTCTCCCTGTCTTTTTGTGTCTTGGTGTCTGTCTCTCTCACCTCTCTTCTCTCTCTCCTCCTCTGTCTCTCTCCGTCTGGTGTTCCTTCTGTCCGTTTCTCTCCTGCCTCCCTCCCTCTGTCTTGGGGTCTCTCTGTCTATGGGACCCCCCCATGCCCTCTGCTCCATGCTTCCTCCCCGTGTTTCCACCCTCCCCCCAGGTTACGAGAAATCCCGCAGCCTGAGCAGCATCGCGGGCCTGAGCGGGGTGTCTCTGCGCCTCGCGCCCCTTGCCACTCCCCCTGGCTCTCCCAGGGCCGCCCGCCGCGCTCCCCCAACCCTGCCCTCCATCCTCTAGCGCTCCCCTCCCCCCCGTGGGGGGACTCGGGGGTGACAGGGAAGAAGGTCAAAGGAGCTGGGGGGGGGGCTGGGGAAAAGGGTTTTTTTAAAAATCAAAAAGTCATTAATAATATGCAACGGAGATGACCACGCCAGCAGACACCCCCGGACCCCTCACCCCACCCTGGGCCCCAGGATGGAGGGGAGGGGCCAAAGCCCATGCCCCTCAACTCTCCGCCCCACCCCCCAAATAAAGCCTTCTCAGGTCTCCATGAGCCATAGGACACCCCCTCCCATCAACTCGTGTAAATACGTCCAAATTATGCCAATTACATTTGGGGCACCTCCCCCCTACTCTGCATGCCTCCCTCAACCTGGACCCCTCCCCCCACAACTCCACCTCAGCAATAAGCACCGGGGGACTGCATGCCAAGCGGTTGAGGGAAGGGGCACTCTGGGAAGGGGTGGGGACCTCAAGGGGGGCTGGCCTTTAAGCCACAGGAGGGTTTCCTAGCCTCCAGCCCTGCACCCCCCGAGGGCAGCCCATCATTCACTGATCTTTAAAAAATAAGTAGCGACAACGTGGGGGAAAGAGGAACAGTGACCCAAACCAAAAACCGGAGCTGAGCTCAGATGGTGGGGGGGGAGGGCGCTGTGAACAACTGCTCCCACAGCCTTTGGGAGGGTCTCTCTGGCGAATGGCGCCCTCTCGCCCCGCCCCCCCCCCCATCTGCTCGCCTCAGTCTCGCTGCATGGACTCAGACCTCTGATCCAGGCACTCCTGGGCGGTCTGGCCCCAGCACACAAAACTCCCCAACACTCCCTCCAGATTCCCGGGACACGAGACCTGCACCCAGAACTCCTGACATAGGCCCTAGCACCCCCGCATCCCCCCAAACCACACACTCCTGGAATGTATCCTCTGCGCACAGATGCTGCCCCCACCCCCGTCCCCCACTCCCTGGAGTGCATCCCGCGCCTCTCAGTCCTCCAAGAGGTGGCCGCGCTCTGCAGCTCACTTTCAGCCTTTGGGATGCTCCAAACCCTTCCCCATCCCGGACACTTCCTGGACACCCCCAAATCCTCAGGCCTTGAACCACTAGACACCCCCACATCTCTGGCATCAGACATCCACCTCAGGTTCCCCTGCCGCTAGAATTTCCCAGATGGGCCCAACCTGTCTGCGATTCCAGGGAGCCTGACCTTTCCAGGGCACCTCCTCCCTAATGCCCGACCCTGCCCCCCCACAGCATCTTCCCTTAAATGGTACCCCAAAGGTGCCCTCCTCATAGACACCACTGTCTCCCAGAGGGTCGTGCTCATGCCTCTGCTGACGTGCGGAGGTTCTAGCCAGTGCCAGAACAAACGCTGGGAAGGTCTTGCCTTTCATGGCACTTTGCACTTAGGCCGGTAAGTCCAGATACTGCTACTGCTTGGCCAGAACACCGTTTATTTAGGTCAGAGGTGTCTCCATTTAAAGTAGAGACTGTGCCCGGATGGCCGGACACTAGAACATCAGGAGCTTAGGAAAGGACAACCTACCCACTCGGGCTGGCACCCCAGCCCTCCGTCCCCCGGCGTCCCTCGCCCCGCCACGCCCGCGGGTGGAAACTCATTTCCCATATCCCATCCTGGCTCAAGGATGCGCTACCTCCCCCACGCCCGGGGACCACACCGGTCCCAGAATCCTTAGAGGATCCCCCCTTTTGGAGCTGGGGGTCCACAGAATTAGCAACCTTCCTCCCTCTGCTCCCACAGCCTCAGGAACCCCCTGCCCCAATTCCCCACCCGAGGGTTGGGGAGGGGGTCACTGAGCACGATTCTTGATGCAACGATTCCTATGCAAGGGGCATTTTGAGTCCCCCCCCAATCCTTCCCTCGGACCCTAAACCCTGGCGAATCAGGGGTGAGGGGTGGGGCAGGTTCTGCGGGGAGCGGGGCGGGGCAAAGGGCTAGGGGCTCCAGACACCAGGGTATGAGGGTGGGGACTGATTATATTGCCAAAGGGTTTAACTTCTTTAAAAAAAAAAAAAAGCCCCTCCCCCAGACTCCCCAGACCCTCACGGAAGCCACACGGTGCGGGGTAAGGGGGTGAGGGTCTTTTCTAAAGTTCCCAATGCCTCCCCGCCCCCCGCTCGCCAGTCTGCCACACGTACCCAGCTTTTTAGTTCAGCTTTTAAAAAATAACCACGATCATTATAAGCCTCTACAACACATGATTCTCACCCCCCGCCCCCCAAATCAATACACAGTGTGGGATTCAGGGAGGGAGAGCGAGGAAAAGGGACGACTTCCGAGTCCCGCTCCCCTTTCCCCCCACCCCCCCCGGCCGCCAGGGTGCCCGCAACTACACGCATGCGCTGCATGACGCGCTCCCCGCACGCATGCGCGCCGCTCCTGCGCTCCGGGAACGCAAGGGCATGGGGCAGGGGCGGGGCGACTGGGGAGGGGTGAATGGCGGGGGGCTTCCTGAGCTCAGCGGCTCCCTCTCCCCAACACACACAGCAATAAGTTTCTCTCACTCAACTGTGGGTGGGGCGGGCCTGGCCTGCCCACGTGTAGGGGGGGGGAGTGGCAAGGGGGCGCTCTCAGGGATGGGGGCGGGTGTCCGGAGTCAGTGAGGGGAGGGGAGGTCTGCAAATCGTCCAACTCTGGTGCTAACGGCGGGTCTTCTCAGCCCACCCCCAGGGCAGGGAGGGAGGGGTCGGCACGGCCCCTCCCACAAGCCTCCCCCACGCCCACCCTGGGTGCATGAACCGCCCAATGCAGAAGCTGCCGCATGTCACCCCCCAAAGAAAAAGTGTCATGCCCCCTTCTACCCACCCTCTCATTTCCCACCAAAATTAAAGTTTCCTTTTCATTTAAAAGTTGCGTTCTGTTTGTGTGCTGGGAAGGCCTTCCGGTCGGGGCTGGGGAGCTTTGGGGAGCAGACAGAGGGGTTGCGTCTTCAAGAGTAGGGGTCAGATTAAAATGGCATGGGTGTGCATTTTGGGAGCCCAGACACCCCCTTGATCAGTTGCTCTCACCCTGTGACTTGGGGTGAGTGCCTCCCTACACCCCTAACTGGAAAGTGTAAGGGCACCTGAGTGGCCTGAGCTCCTGAGTGAGCATAACTAGTGCCCAGGGGTGGGGTGGACCTGGGTCCCGCGTGTTTTCAGGGACTGAGGGCAGCGCACTCCATGTCACTGACTGTGAAGCGGTCTGCATGGGCTCAACTTCTTGGTAGCTGTGTGTCCTTGGGCAAGCCTCTCAACCTCTCCGTGTTTGTTCTGCCACTCTTAAAAGGCTAGGACAGGGTGATCTGGTCGTCCAGCAAATGCGTGAAAGCCAACTAGGGGCCAGGAACTGTCCCGGGTGCTGAAAACCAGTAAGCTTCTTGCCTCTAGCGGTTGTACTGAAAATTGAGACAAATGTCCTGTGTTCAGTACAGCTAAATAAATGGTCGCAGACTCAACAAAGTCACTGCTGTCCATTTTGCAAAGACGTGAGAGTCAGTCAGAGGCCAGAGCACAGCAAGCACCCCTTCTGCCACTTACTGAATGGAAGGTTTGGAGTGAGGGACATCGAGGCTCTGAGCCTCAGTCTCCTCGTCTGTACAATGGAGGCAATAACTCAGAGGGAGAAGGCTGGGGTGTGGGAAGTGTCCAGTACCCAGGCGTTCCCCTGGCAAGGGCCAGCTGTGATCAGAACCAGCAGACTGCCCCCACCCCCACAGCCCCAGCAGGTGGAAGGTGCTGGTGCCCTTCTGGACCCATCAGAGACGCCCCCCCTGCAGGAACACACACCACCTAGTGGGGTCCAGTCAGGGCTGGAGTTTATTTCTGCCACAGTTGGAGGCTGAAGGGTCGGGGAGACTCTTCCTGCCCCTCTGGGGACTCCAACTGCACTGTGATCACACATCAGCAACCAGAAGGGAGGGCAGAGCATGGGAAGAGGGAGCAGTACAGGCCCCCTTATCCTGCCCCTCTGCAAGAATCAAAGGCTGGTGGAGTCCTGGGGGTGGGGCGAGGAGGAGGACCACAGGCAGCCCTGGCTGAAGAGGGCTGGGTGGCCACGCTCCCATCCTGGTAAAAACCTTTTACACCGAAGGAAGGATGGGAGCTGTGTGAAGCCACAGCATGCCAACTACACCCGACTTTGCACTCCAGGAAGAGAGCCCCAGTCCTTGCCTCCCTGCTCCTGGGCTCCTCAGTGTTTACAGGAGTGTTTACTCTGGGGTGGGGTTGGTAAGTGCTGTGGTGCCAGCAGGTGGCGCCATTTTCAAAGTGCAAGAAGCCACAGGGTGCGTTCATGGGACCAGCACCTGCCAGGGCCAGGGAGGGAGGGGCTGACAGCTGGGAGCAGGGAGGGGTCACTGGGGCTGCACTTCTGGGGTCGCGTCAGGCTCCGGGGGCTGTGGTCCAGACCCCGGCTCTGCCTCCTCGGTCTCCTCATCTGATGCCACGCCCTCCTCCAGTCGGAAGACCTGGCGCACGGTGCGGGTGGTGAAGGTGAGGGGGACGCGTCTGTGGGGAGGAGGAGAGGCCAGGGGACAGAGATGAAGTGAGGGGAGCGGAGAGGAGAGTGAGAGACAGACAGATGTGGAGAGAGCTGATGAGGGGAGAGACAAGACAGGGAGAAACGGAGAGAGCTGGGCAGAGGGCAAGGGTGGGGGCAGAGAGATGAGGGGACAGAGGGACAGAGAAAGAGGGAGACAGAGGGACAGAGAGACATGGAGGGACACAGGAACAGAGGGAGATGGGGGACAGACAGAGGGGGCGGTGGGGGTTCAGGGAGTGAGGCTGCGCAGGGGCAGGGCAGCCATACCGGAGCCGGTTCCTCAAGGTGGTCACCTCACGGTTCAAGGACTCAGCGGTTTCCGTGACATCGTCCAGCTCGCGCTGCAGTCTTCTGCGGTCCGCCTGAGCCCTGGACGCCTCTTCCTCCGCCTCCTGCACCTGCCGCTTCAGCTGCTTCACTCGAAGGTTCCCTTTCTCCATCTGTGGAGGAGCAGGGAGGCCGGGTCACTTCTCGGGGTGCCTCATTCTCATCACTCAATCTGCCCCACCGCCCTACCCTTTTCTCTAGCCAGCCTCGGAACCTTTTTGCTCCAAACCCACCAAGCTCATTTCCGTACCCCTGGGCCTCTGTCCCCAGTGTGCCCTCTGCCTGGCTCTCCCTTCAGGTCTCCATTCAAATGTCACCTCCTAAGACAGGAGCCCCCAATCCTCTGCCTCTCCCTTGGTCTACATTCCCTGTTTTCTTTGTATCTTGTCACGATCTATACTTGTCTTCCCCGGTTTGTAGGTTTCTTGTGTGTTTCCTCCCTGTGCTTGAACATGGGTGCTCCGGGAGCGCAGGCAACTTCCCTGTCATGTCTCCAATGCCCCACGCAGTGCCTGGCACACAGCGGCTGCTCAGCAGTTGTTTGTGGGTGAATGGCACATGAACTACGGCTGAGCTTTAAAGGCCACAGCGGTGCTCTCTAGAGCCGGACAGACCTGGTATCCGACCTGGGCTCTGTCTCTGCTAACTGTGACTTTGGAGAAAACTGCAGCCCCTTCTCAAGTTCCTGTGTCCTTGCGGGGGAAATCGGGCTGGTGAGGGAATGCAAGTGTGGAGTTTTTGGAAGAGCAGCTAACACAGAGCTTGGGGTTCAGTGTTGGCTGCTCAGCAGCCAGGGCTGGGGTTTGGACCCTGGGTCAGTCTCTTTGCGGCGAAATCATCATAAGCAAGTTACTTCACCTTTCCATGCCTCAGTTTTCTGGCCTGACTCCAAGAGGAAAAGAACAGCTCGCTACCTTAATGTTCTGATGAAAAATAAGTGCACGGCGCATTATGTGTTGAGCAGAGCGCCTGATTGAAACCACCCAATGAACACTTTGTGCTGTTCGATTAGCCCTGGCCTAAATTCTCCTTGGCTGTCTTGGATCCCAGAAAGCTCAGCTTTCCCAGATTCCAGAATTTACGGATGGCAAAGTCACTGGTCCCAGCGCCACGCCACAGCACCACGTCCAGCGACAGTGCCTGCACTCAATTCCAGCACGGCACCTGCATGCCACCTCCTGTGGCAGCAACTCCCCACCTCCTGAGACGCATGGGCTGCTATTGCTGTCAGTGCCCCCTGCCACCCGCATGGCTCCCTAGTGATGTCAGCCGCTCACCTGGTCCCTGAGCTGGTCAGACATCCTCCGCTCCTCCTCCACCTGGAGCACCACTTCCTTGAGCCGCTTCTCAGCCCTGCGCACCAGCTTGCCTGAGAGGATGCGCTCCCTGAGGAGCAGACCGGTAAAGAAAATTCCTGAGTCCAGCTCGGCGGGGGAATCCCGCTAGACCGCGGCCTCCATGTCTCATCCGTCGTCGTTCCCCCAGTGCCCAGGCAGGAGAGGGTGAGCAGGATGCTCTCAGGACATGTTTGTCGAGTGAATGAATGAATGCAAAAGGGAGTTTTATATGCTTTTTGGTATAAAACAGAATTCTTCTCCACCAGATGATGGATGGTAGGGGAACTGAATGACAGATCAGACATCCGAGATTTACAGCCCACCTTTGCCTAAGATTGCCTGTATATAAAACAGGGGTCACAATGGCCCTTCTCTCACAAGGGTGGTGTGACTCGTATGTATATATACGAGTACCCCAGTCCAGCTTCTGACATAAGACCTTGATCAATGGAAACTGTTATTATTGCTACTGAACAGTATGGAGTGTAGAAAAATCTACTGCATTGAAATAGTGACACTTATTAGGGCTAGTGACAAAGTATTCTGTTAGTTCTGTAATCACAGTGGTTCTTTATTTTTATTTTTTATCCTCATCCAAGGTCATTTCTTCATTGCTTTTTTAGAGAGGGGGAGGGAGAGAAACATCAATGCAAGAGAGAAGCATTGATTGGTTGCCTCCCATATGCACCTGGACCAGGGATTGAACCCACAACCTTTCAGTTACAGGATGACTCTCCAACCAACTGAGCCCCAATGGCCAGGGTGGCACGGTCATTTTTAAATGGGAACATTGGCAGGTGTTCCTGGTTGTTCCAAAGGCTGGAGATGGAAATGCTCTCAGTCCCACACAGCTGCTGTTTCCTGGCTTTGAACATGGGTGTGTGGGTGTGATGTTGGGTTCAAGTGCAGCCATTTTGTGACCACGAGGGAAAGACCAAGGGAACTACATAGACTCTGACCCAGAGCCCTGCCAGCTTTCAGCTGCCCAGCTCCTCATCATGACAGAAAAAGAAATCCTTCACGATAAATGGGTGACAAAAATGGCTTCAGCTGCCACCCTTCCTGTGTCCATATTCATTGCAATATAACTTTGCAGTTGCTCTAATGGAGAGGTACAGTCCATCTCTCCATGGCCTTAGATCTGAGCTGGCCAAGTGACGCGCTTTAGCAACAGGATGCAGCAGAAGCGCCATTGTTCCAGTTCTGAGTCTGGGCCCAAGAAGCCTTTCCCACTGTCCTGGACTCCTGGAAGCTTCACATGTGAACACTCCTGGGCCAGCCTGGAGCCCAGTTGTTCCAGGTGAGCCCTTAGACACCAGAGAGCCCGGCCGAGACTGGCACACCAATCTCCCTGACCCTCAGGTGAACACAGATGCATGAGTGAGACCCACTAGGCTCAGATCAGCAGACCTGACCAGCCAGTCCAAAGACTCATCAGCGATAATAAACAGATGGTGCAGTGGCCAGGTGGCTCAGCTGGCTGGAGTGTCACCCCACAGACCAAAAGGCTGCAGGTTCAGTCCCTGCTCAGGGCACGTGTGGGAGGCAACTGATCAGTGTTTCTGTCTCACATGTCTCTCCTCTCTCTCTCCCTCCTTCCTCCCCTTCCTCTTTCTCTAAAATCAATAAACATCTCCACAGGTGAGGATTTTTTAAAAATATCTAAAAAAAACCCCCCAAATTGTTCTCATTGTTTGAAATGGGCAAAAGACTTAAGCAGGTGTTCATTTCACAAAAGATGGTATCCAAGATGCCAGTGAGCATATGAAAATGTGTTCCATCTTATTATGCATGTTGTAAGCGCTAACTCTTTTTTTAAAGATTTTATTAATTTATTTTTAGAGAGAGGGGAACGGAGGGAGAAAGAGGGAGAGAAACCTCGATGTGTGAGACAAGCTCTGATTGGCTGCCTCTCCCGCACCCCCACTAGGGACCCAACCCACAACCCAGGTGTGTGCCCTGACTGTGAATCGAACTGGTGACCTTTTGGTTCGTAGGCCGGCGCTCAATCCTCTGAGCCACACCAGCCAGGGCTATAAATGCTAACTCTTAATTGAATTGATTGTGGTGATAGTGATTCATAAAATTATAGCGGTTTCAGGGAAATAGCTGTTATTTTAAGCCACTCAGCTTTAGGATGTTTAGTTATGCAGTTATAGCTAACTGCTACATTACTGTATAAATCACCCTTATGGTGGCAGTGCAGGTCCTTGTAGCCCAAAGCATCTTAAATGATATAGGGAATCAGCAACCATTAACATTATGACACCTTTGGGATGTTTCTAAACCAGGTGTTTGTAATACAACTCCCCTTCCTCTGGTTGACCAGCATGTGGGCGTCACCCTCCAGCTGTGCACCCCTCCACCAGCTACCTGGACTCCTGCTCCAGCTGCTCCTCAGCCTGGGCCAGCTTCGACTCCAGGCCAGCGATGGTCATCTTCTGGCGGGCCCGGGCCCCAGCGTCCTCCTCGCCCAGGCGCTCCCGGAGCTCCTGTATCTGTCGCTCCAGCTGCTGCCGCCCGCTCTCTGCCTTGGCTGAGAAACTGCGCTCAGCAGACAGCTCTGTGGTCAGCGATTCCACCTGCAGTGGTGAGAAGGGCAGGTTATCACGGTGGAGCCTCAGAGCAAAGGCGGCAGGTAAATCCAGACACCTGCAGCTAAGCGAGCTGACGGCTATTACCGTAAGTGTGGAGCACAAAGCCTGATACACAAAAAGTACTCAGACACATGTGGTATGTATTTTTCCAAACTGACTTCTCAGCCAGCAGCGGTACCAGCCCTGGGTTTTATTGTTTTGTTTTTGTTTTTATTATGGTCCTGATAGCTGGGGCCATTTTTTACAAGATTGTATTTCTTTATTTTTAGAAAGAGGAGAAGGGAGGGAGAAAGAGAGGGAGAGAAACATTGATCAGCTGCTCCTCTCATACTCGTCCCGAATGGGGACCGAACCCACAATCCGGGCATGTGCCCTGGCCAGGAATCCAACTGGTGACCTTTTGCTTTGCATGATGATGCTGTAACCAACTGAGCCACAGCTGTCAGGGCCCAGCTCTGGGTTTCAACCTTTTGGGTAGATTTTTGCTATTTTAATAAGTTCACAAGACTATCACAAACTTGTTTAAATGCTATAAAGTCTACCCTTAACTGTGAAAGCGTCTATTCAAAGGATTATCACACCTTTTTTTTTTTTTGCAACAGGGTTATCTGGGAAACTTGTGAAGAAAAATGCAGACCGACCGTATCCCCCCTCCAGAGATTGTGCTACAGCAGGTCTGGAGCGGGGTCCATGGGTGCAGTTTTTAAATTTTTTAAAATTTATTTTTATCTTTTTAATATTTTATTTATTTATTTTTAGACAGAGGGGAAGGAGAAAGAGAGGGAGGGAACATCAATGTGGTTGTCTCTCATGTACCCTGTACTGGGGGCTGGGCCTGTCCTGCAACTCAGACGTATGCCTGGGCTGGGAATTGAACCTGCGACCCTTTGATTCAAACTGGTGACCTTTTGGTTCGTAGGCTGGTGCTCCATCCATTGAGCCGCACCAGCCAGGGCCGTGGATGTACTTTTTTAACAAGCACCTCTGGTGGTTCTGAGTGACAGGCAGGGTCACTCTGAGAAATGCCGGCTCAATGAACAGTAGCTACTACACGGAGAACATGTAAACACACCCCCAATTATAGCTCCTGCTTATTTATTCAGCTCGTACTCGAGTGAGGCCCTGTGCTGGGAACACGGGTATGAGTCAGAACCAGTCTGATTCACACTTCGTATCACCCTCACAGGAACTCATCGATGTGGCGATTAGCTTAGCATTTTCTGTTTTCTTTTCAAGATTTTATTTATTTATTTTTAGGCAGAGGGGAAGGAAAGGAGAAAGAAAAGGAGAGAAACATCACTGTGTGGTTACCTCTTGTGCACCCCCTACTGGAGACCTGGCCTGTAACCCAGGCATGTGTCCTGACTGGGAATTGAACCAGTGACCCTTTGGCTAGTACTTACTTAATCCACTGAGTCACATCAGCCAAGGCTATGTTTTCTTTTTTATAAAAGCTCTTAGTAAGTAAAACTATGATAAAGTAAAAAACTGATCAAATATATGGCTTCATGAGTTGATAAAAGGAAAACACCATGGTCACCCCCCTCTTAGGTCAAGAGGCAGAAGCTGGGAACTCCAGAAGCCCCTCCAGGCACCATCCCAATAACAGCCCCTCCCGTCCCCCTGAAACAGCACGTTATCCTGGGTTTTAGAGAAATCACTTCCTCGCCGCTCTTTCAAGTTTTATTACTCAAAGGTTCATCCCTAGATCCTATAGTTGAATCCCGCCAGTTAAAAAATTGTATGTATGTCTTTTTTTTACTTTTGAAAATGTATTAATTTTGAAAGAGACAGAAGGAGGGAGAGAGAGAAACATTGATTTTGCTGTTCCACTTATTTGTACATTCATTGGCTGATTCTTGTATGTGTCCTGACTGGGGATCGAACCTACGACCCAAGAGTGTGCCCATCGGTGATCGAACCTGCAACCTTTTGGTGTGTGGGATGACGCTACAACCAGCTGAGCCACCCAGCGAAGGCAACAGTGATTAATTTTTAAAAATATAATGGTTTTAAGACAGATTTAGTGGATTTAAAGCAATTGCTATTATTAGCCTTTTTGAAGCTCAAATTGTTCCATTTGGGGCTGGTGGGAACCTGTCCAGCTTGACTCCTGAGTGCTTTTTGAAGAGATTTTATCTGGCACTTGATCCACTGAGCCACATCAGCCGGGGCAGTACAACTATTTTTAAACAGAAAGAATGGACAAAATTATTATCACACAGTAATTATATTGGCAGTGATATATTGTGCTTCTGAGTATTCACATCATGCTTCTGAGACCATTGTGTATATAATGTGGGAGAAGGTAAGTGATTAAAGATAGGATATTGTAATTCCATCATCACCTGTGTCCATCCTGTCGGGATTCTCAGCGTATGAAGAGCCCAGGTATAGGTGTCATAGAGGAGATGTTAAGTTAAAAACAAAACAAAGCAAAAAAGAAAAAAGAAACCCAGCCTTGATTGGTGTGGCTCAGGGCACTGAGTGTTGTCCTACAAACCGAAAGGTCGCTGGTTCAATTCCCAGTCAGGGCACTTGCCTAGGTTGCAGGCCAGGTCCCCAGCTGGGAGCATGCGAGAGGCAACAGATGGATGTATCTCTTACATGAGGATGTTTCTCTCCCTTTCTTTCTCCCTCCTTTCCTCTCTTTCTAAAAGTAAATAAAGTCTAAAAACAAATCAGTGAAATAATAGAAACATAGATCTTGTTCTGGAAACCCCAGCCCTCTGTGGTCTGCCTAGCAATCTCTTAAATTCTTACAAGAAGTCCTCGGGCATCGCCTCCCTCAAGAAGTCCTTCCTGTGAGCCCCTGGCCTCCAGGCTGGGCCAGTGTTCTAATTTCCCATGGTGTCTGGTGCTCCCTCCACGCTCATCGGTATGTCTGTATTGGGGTCGTCTGTCTCCTGCATGACACTAGGGTGTCCTCAAGCACAGACACCTGAAATGATCCATCCACAGGTCCCCAGCATCACTCAGAACAGGACCTGGGCCTCTAGAAGCCTCAGAAAACATTCTATAAATAAATACACAAATGGAAATATGCTTTTCCGTGTCTGCCTAGCTCCTGCTTATGCTTGAAAACCCCAGCCAGGCCCTGACCGGTAGGCTCAGTTGGTTAGATCATCATTCTGAGAGGCCAAGGTGGCAGGTTCGATCCTTGGTCAGGGCACATACAAGAAGCAACCAATGAATGCACTGAAAAAACAAAAACAAAAACAAAAAAAACAGCCAAATATCCTTTCTTCCAAATTCCAAATGCCTTCTGGTAACCTCGCAGAGAACTTTCTCTCTCTCTCCCCCTCCCTCCCTCCCCCACCCCCACCTCCCAGGTCCAGAATACCTCTATTATCACACATGCCACCCTAAAATGTGACAGTGCAGTCCCATGCCTGTGCCCCCAGGGAGCTCTGCAGGACGGAGACCGTGCATGGCTCATCTCTGGATTCAGCCCTTGAGAAGCCTCATAAATACAATTGAATGGAGGCATCAAAATCTCCCTCTTTCCTTGAGAACTCCTACTCAGCCTTCAAAACCCAACTCAAACATTCCCTTTTCCTGTGTCTGTTCAATAAGAGGACTGAAGGTATGGTCCAGGTGGGGACCCGGGCCTGCCGCGGGTGACCCAGGGGCGCTCACCTGCAGGAGCAGCTTGCGGTAGCGGTCATTGAGCAGCTCCGCGTTGCCCTGCTCCTCCTCCAGCTCCTCTTCCATCTGCCCCAGGCGGCCCTCCAGCTGACGCTTCTCCTCCAGGATGGCTGCCCTAGGAGAACAGGACCGTGGATGCGGGGTGAGATAGCAGCACGGCCAGAGGAGGGCACCTTGCCCCACATTCCCATGGGCCACTCACTTGCTAAGGCTGCCGTTGGCCACCTCATCTGCCATCTCGTCCCGTTCCTGCTGGGCCTGCCGCCGGGCGCGGTCTGAAGCAGCCAGTTCCTGCAGCGACGCAGAGGGCGGGGGTGGTAAGCAGGGGCGGGGGGAGGGGCCACTGGGCACCGGCCTCACTCACTGCCTCTCACACCTTAAGTCTCTCCGCATTTTTTTTTCTTTACCGCACATGAACACGCCGACCCTGGGTGACTTTGGTGTGAACTTCAATCTACAGACGCCAGTCTCCTAAATGGTCCCCTGGGACCGTGAGCCCCGCCCACCTCTAGCTGTCCGCCCCCAGGCCCCCCACCCTCAGCACCTCCCGCTGAGCTCCAGCACCTTTCAAACTTGCACCCGCTCCGGGTTCCCCCAGTCACAGTGGCCAGACCCCCAGGTATCTCTTCACCTCCTCTGACCCCTCAACACCCCCAGCCACGCGCATCCTGCCCCTTTACTCTCTCTGCCTTGGTCCTTCCTCTGTCCCCACTGCTCAGACTCAGGGCTCGTCCTCTCTCCCCTGCCTCCCACTCCCGCACTCCTGTCCGTCCTTCATCAGGTCCCGGGGCAGACCCCGCTCAGAACTCTGCGGGCTCTCCCTCCTGCCCCCAGGCCCGGCGTAGGTGGGCCCCCCCACCCCCCCGTCGACTGCAGGGCTCTGCCCACTCTCACGTTCCCCCGTACCCCGCCCCTCCTCGCTTCACCTCCTGCAGCCGCAGCACCTCCGCCTCCAGCCCTTTGAGACGCTTGTCACTTTCCCGGTTCTGGGCAAAGATCTCCTCCCGGGAGGTGCGCGATTCCTCCACTTCCCGCCACAGCTCCTTCATCTGGGCCTGGGCAGAAGGAGTGAGTGGGCGGGTCAGCCTGGGCCCGACTCGTGAGGAGCCCCGCACCCTCGCAACAGCCGTGTGGGGGCTCCTTGGCTCCCGCTGAGCCCTGCAGACCTGGGCTTCCCCACTCACCCCCAGCGGCTTGCTGTGTGACCTCGAACCAGCCCGCCCCCTCTCTGGACATCGGCCGCCTCCTCTTTAAAAAAGCAGTCCCTGCCCTGGCGGGTGTAGCTCAGTGGATTGAGCGCAGGCTGCGAACCAGGCATCGCAGGTTCAATTCCCAGTCAGGGCACATGCCTAGGTTGCAGGCCATGTCCCCCAGCAACCGCACATTGATGTCTCTCTCTCTCTCTCCTTCCCTTCCCTCTCTAAAAATAAATAAATAAAATCTTTTAAAAAATGGCTTTACTTAAAAACATTCCCCAGAGATGGAGTTTTTTAAAAAAAAAGGCAGTCCCTTAAAATTAAAGTAAGCCTAGAACAGTTATAATATTTGGGCTCTGAGGAAATAATCATGATGGCAAACACCTGCTGATATTTATCTTGGGCCCGGCCTTGCATTATACACACACTGGCTCCCACAATCCTCCCAACCCCAGGTGAAGGGGGAACAGTTTTCTTCCCCGGTGGGCAGATGGAGAAACCCAGGCACAGTGAGGTTTCCTAATGGCTGGGGTGGCAAGTGGCAGAGCCGGGACTTGAACCCAGGCTATACTGTTTCAGGGCTTACGCTTCTAGCGGCTTTGCTAGCTGGCTATCTTACTGAGAATGTGTAAAAATGCCGACATAAGGTTTTTCTCTTCAACAGTGCTTAAAATAAAGAAAAATGAAACACAAACCACCATTTAAAAAC
Source organism: Tonatia bakeri (assembly GCA_004024845.1). Lineage (NCBI taxonomy): Eukaryota > Metazoa > Chordata > Mammalia > Chiroptera > Phyllostomidae > Tonatia > Tonatia bakeri. The sequence continues at coordinate 52,236 of PVIA01008778.1, read as the reverse complement.
CCACTCCAGTCCTGGCTGGTGTGGCTCAGTGGATTGAGCACCAGCATGGGAACTAAAGGGTCACTGGTTCGATTCCCAGTCAGGGCACATGCCTGGGTTGCAGGCCAGGTCCTCAGTAGGGGAGCGCAAGAGAGACAACCACATATTGATGTTTCTCTGTCTCCCACCTTTCTCTAAAAATAAATAAAATCTTAAAAAAATAAAATAAAAAATTCATATCTTTACAACAGAATAGTGCCTAGCTGTTAATAACTACCATGAGGACAGCAGAGGGTTTGAGAGTAGCCGGACGGTTATCACTGCCCTTAATATGTGCTGTTAGCAACAGCTTTTCAGGGTAGGGGTTTTCCTCTCAGGGACGACAGAGTGGCAGTTCTGACTTTCTGGGAGGGACCTTTCTACCCCAGTGGGACTAAATACACCACCAGGGCAATGCTGTTCACACCATCCAGTAGCCTCGTGAAGAAGGTAAAAAGAAAGCAGGGAAATGAGTTTGAACACTAATTTAGCCTAATGCATCCAAAGTTATTTCCATGTATCATAACACAAAAATTATTGAGATATTTTAACTTTTGTTTGTTTGTTTGTTTGTTTTGGACTAAGTCTTCAGACTCTAGCATGTGAGGAGGACTTGGGCCCAGCACCTTACCCATGTCCACTAGCCACACCGGGCTGGGACCCACGGTATTGGACAGCCTGGCCCTGTGCTTTTTTCCCTTTTTTAAAGACTTGACTTTTTACAGCAGTTTTAGGTTCACAGCAATGCTGGGCAGAAAGTATGGAGGGCTCCTGGCCGCCCCCTGCCCCCAGGCGCAGCCTCCCTCATCATCAATACCCCGCACGCCCCGCCCGAGCCGCACTTTTGTTACAGAGCCGCACTTTTGTTACAGTCAACGTACTCACTTGATCCGTCATTACCCAAATAGTTTTTTTCTAAACAACCAATATAACTTTCATAATGGGGGAAAACTTAAGGTATTTCCATTTCAAAAATTAAACGAGATGGGAGAATTGGACTTAAAATTAAATACTTTAAATAAAGGCAATAAAAATATAAAAAGAACCAAAGGCATGGATGTTTAAAAGGATGGCAACATCTCTGGATGCCGACGGTGGGGTGGAGAGGGAGGGGCCAGCGGGTCCCCGGAATGGCGGTGGGGCCGTCCCCCCCCCCCCCGCCCGGCTTCGGCCCCGCCCCGGCCGGGTTAAGCTCCGCCCCTCACCTGCATCTTGCGGAGCTGCTTCACCGCCTCCTCCTTGCCCTGCCCCGCTGACGAGATCTGGGCCTTCAGCTCCTCCAGTTCCGCCTCCAGCTTCTTGCGGGCGGCCACGGCCAGAGCGCGCTGCTTGCGTTCCTCGTCCCGCTCCACCTCTGCATCCCGCAGCTGGGGCGGGAGGGGCGGGAGGGGCGGCGGGGTGAGCTCAGGGCACCGGAGGCCCAAGCTCCCTCCACATGCCAGTGACAGCAGTGTCCAGCCTCTGGCCCCTGCTCGGGCCTGTGGCCCGCTTCCTCCTCCCCCTGCCCCGCCAAGCCCCTCCCCGCCCCCATCTTCCCGCTCCTGCCCATTCCAGCAGGGCTCCAGAAGGGTCTCTCTGTACCAGAGTTGACCTTGCCCTTCCCCTGCTCATGGCCCTCCTGTCACTCCCCAGCGCCCCGGGAGTTGGGGGTAAAGTCTTGGTCCTTCACCCATGGCTGGATCAGGGGGGATAAAAACACCCAGAGACCCTCAGCCTGGGTCACCGGTTCCATTTCTCCTTCCAGACCTCCCATCTCCCATCTCTTCCCCTGCAGTCAGCGGCCCACGTGGCCCTGGGAAGGGGGTCTTCCTGACTCTCAGAGGTGACCCACCCCTCCCCACCTCAGTCCGACTGAGGAGGAACGAATGAATGGTGCAGAGAGGGAGCGTGATGCAACAGCGGAGGAAGCGGGTGGAAGAGCAAGTGAATGAGGGAGTGAGGCTGTGGGCGAAGGAGGTGGACAAGCTGGTCAGTGAACACGTGATGAGTGCATGGAGATGTGGGGGTTGCTGGGGCTAGGGTTACGGGGTGGGGGAGCAGCAGGCTGGAGGACTTGAGCAGAAATACTAGGGAGCAGGCAGGTGGGTGGGCGAGACTTCCACCCTGCTTGCTGCCTGGGAAGCCCGAGGCCCCGCCAGCTGGACGGACCCCCCGCCCCCCCCCCCCCCCCCCCCCCCCCCCGCAGCCTCTAGCCTGGCCTGCTGGTACCTGCTTGGCCAGCTGCCGCCGCCGCTCCTCCCCAGCTTCGTCCCGGCCCTGCAGGTCCCGCTCGTGCTGTGCCCTGAGAGCCTGCACGGTCACTTCCAGGCGCAGCTTGGCGTCCTCGGCTGCCGTTAGCTCGTCCTCCAGCTCCGTCACCTGCGTCCGCAGGTCACTGGCTGCCTGTTCTGCCACCCGGCGGGCTCGTTCCAGCTCGTGGACCTGGTGGGGGCGGGGAAGGAGAGTGAGCAAAGGGCAGCAGGGTGCCTAGGAAGGGGGGAGGCCAGGATCCTGATCTATCCTAGGAGCGGGGGAGGGGACCCCAAGTCCATGGCCCATCCTAGGTCGTTCGTTCATTCCTTCATTCATTCCTTCATTCCTTCACCATTTCCTCGGCACCTACTTACTATGTCTCATTACGAATGGTTGTGAAACGTTTTATTAAGAACCTAAGCACGATCATTGTTATTGGAAGCTCTTGAGAGTGTAACTCAAGTCCGTTGGGTCAGCTGACTCTCACTGGGGGCGGATTACTTTGGATTGTGAGTGCACCTCACCAGGACCGCATCTCCTGGAAGGTGAGGCAGCGGACCGACAGTATGACTCCAGGCCTACCCAGGTTTGTTTCTGCCAGACTCCCTTCTCTTTCCTTCTAGTTTTTTCAGGTTGGGGGGGGTGCGGTTCCCAGACTTTTCAGGGAGGTATACATTATTTAAAAACCCATACACCCTGTGGAACAGGTCGGGATTTATGAATTCTCAGAGCCCCCCCATCCCACACCTCACTGTAACTGTCACCTCCTCAGAGAAGCCTCCCCTGACCGGTCAGGGACTCCTCACTACCCATGCTCCCAGCACTGAGCCCCCTTCGACACAACCCTGGTCACAGCGGTCACTTAACACGTGTTCGACTGTCTTTTTGTGCCACACCACCTCCCACGCCGGACCATGGCTCCACAGGGCCCCGCTCAAGGACCCCTGGCCTCCCCCGCTCTCATCTGGCACCTGCCCATCAACTTTGTTTGCTTGAAGGAATCACACTTGGTCCCATCAATATCCTGTCCCCACAAGAAGGGTCTTTGGACTCACTACAAACAACTTGAAAGTTTTCCCGAAGGAGATGCCTTAGGAGTTGGAGTGTGAGTTGGAGTTCTGGCTCCAGTATCCCGGTGGGGGGTCGGGGGGTGGAGGGCAGGCCAAAGGTATATTTCAAGTTTGGGGGTTCTCTCCAGGCCTGGTTAAAAGCTCCACCATATCAACGCCGAAGCCCAGCGACCCTGGGCCTGTCACGGCTGCTGCCCCTCGGATGTGTTTGGGGGGAAAGGAAGGTAGGATGAAGTGCAGGGGGCCTTTGAGAAGGCAGAGACACTGGGTGAGGGGGCTGGGTGAGGGGGCCTGGGAACAGGCCTGGGGCACCCCTCAGGGGCCCTGGAGGGGCGGGTGAGTCGGGGAGACGGAGGCCTGGCGGGGACGGCCTGCGTGGGCTTGGGGCTGACCCGGCGGGGTCTCCTCACACTGTGTGTGAGTGCGCACACACACCCATGTTTGGGGGGTGGCTCTCAGCCTGTGTGTTGCGGTGAATTCTCTTCATGTTTTCTGTCTCTGAGTATTCACACACACACATGTGATGTGATTCGCATGGTCTGTGTGTACATGTGTGTTTAATGGAAGAGTATTCTCACATTCCATGTCTGCACACTGGGACATGCATGTTTGCTGAGCCACCCTCATGCTTTGTGTGTGAACATGTATGTGCGATGGAGAATGCTCCTTGTAGTCTACATGTACGTGGACATGTGTGTTTGGTCAGCAGCTCCGCCCCTGTGCTGTGCTTGTGCATGAACCCGTGACTTGGATGACTGGGTCTCTACATGCTCTGCATGGGACAGCAGCACACGCGTGAGCACGCAGTTGTCCCGTGGGTATCTCTGGGAAAGGGAACACCCACTCACGCTCTTGCCAACATCATCCTTGCTGCTCAGCAGCGCCTCCATCTCCGCCCGCAGGGCCCGGTTCTGCCGCTCCAGCTCCTCACGCGCTTCCTGCTCCTCCTCCAGCGCCCGGGTCAGCGCCAGGGCCCGAGCCTCGCGCTCCCGGCCCTCGGCCTCCACGCGCTCACGCTCCTCCACCGCCCGCAGCACCGCAGCCTTCTCCTCGGCCAGGAGCTATGGGCGGAGGGAGATGGGGTGGGGGAAGTAGATTAGCTGAGGGGAATGTACAAGGGGTTGGGGAAGAGGGAGCAGCCAGGGACAGAGACAGGCAGGCAGAGCAGGGACACATGAGGGAGGCAGAGGGATTCAGGTCGCAACCGTGTCCCGGAAGAACTCAGCTGTTGGATCATCAAGCTCATCAGCCCCTCACCCTAGATACCAGAGGAAAGGGTGTTTCTTCCTCTTGGGGTAGAATGAAAACATACACCTGTGTTTTAAAAATGTGCCCTGAATGATGTGACTCAGTGGATTGAGTGCCAGCCTGTGAACTGAAGGGTCACCGGTTCCATGCCCAGTCAGGGCACATGGCACAGGGCACATGGCAGACCAAGTCCCCAGTAGGGGGCGCATGAGAGGCAACCACGCACTGATGTTTCCCTCTCTTTCTCCCTCCCTTCCCTTCTCTCCAAAAATAAAGAAATAAAGTCTTTAAAAAATAAAAAATAAATTAAAAAAATGTACTTCAGCATTTACTGTTTTTTTTTAAGACATAGTCATTGAAAAGAATAAAACTTACAATACAAACAAAGGAAGAGAGTGGGATTCAGTCAAGAGGAAAATCAACCCATGAAAATAGATCTGTGGATGACCTAGATACTATTGCAGAAGGACCATGTTAAGTTTCAGGACGAGATGCATACAGCGGGTAAAGAGACAGGGTTATTTCACAAGGGATAGAAACCATGAAACAACCAAACAGAACTGAAAAATACGATAACTGAACTCAGGAAGTCACTGGATGAAACTGAGGGCAGACTGGACACAGAATCAGCACACTTGAGAACAGATCAATAGAAAATCTCTAGACAGCTCGAGGAAAGAGAACTAACGGGGTTTTAATAGCCCATGAGGCAGCATTAGGCAGGCAAACACACATGTGTTTGGAGTCCCAGAAGAACTGGAAGAAAGCCCAATGGGATCTATGAAGAAAATCTACCAGCACTAATCAGTGAGTTTAGCTGAGCTGTAGAAACAATATCAATATACAAAAGTTGATTGTATTTCTATTCCCTAGCAGGCAGAGAAAGAAAAACAATACCATTTAGCCCTGGCTGGTGCAGCTCAGTGGACTGAGCATGGGCTGCCAACCAAAGGGTCGCCAGTTCAATTCCCCATCAGGGCACATGCTTGGGTGGTGGGCCAGGTCCCCAGTAGGGGGCACGTGAGAGGCAACCACACATTGATGTTTCTTTCCCTCTTTCTCCTTCCCCTCTCTCTAAAAGTAAATAAATAAATAAATCTTAAAAAATAAACAAAGAAAAGAAAACCACTGCACCCTGTCAGAAAGACTAAGGCTTTATTTATAGCAGCCCAAACGAGAAACTCCTCAAATGCTCACCAACAAGGCAATGGAGGCACAGAGCGTGGTTTGCCTACACAGGAACAATACGCAGCAGTTAAAAAAGAAAAAAGGAATGGATTATTGTCACATGCAAAAACATAGATGAATCTCAACATATTGTGAGTGAAAGAAGCCCACCAAAAGACAGATTTCTGTGAGAAGAATTCATATAGAATTCTCAGATACAAAACAGTGGAGACATGAAAAGCTGTGATCTTTGGGACCCCGTTAAGCAGCTACACATACGGGTATTTGGCATCTGAGACGGAGGGGGAAGAGGGAAAACGGCACATACGAATATTTGAAGAAATAATGGCTAAGAATGTACACTTCTGATCAAAAACCCCCGCCCAGGAAGCCTGGTCAACCCGAAGCAGGACACACACACAACACCCCCGGCCGCACGTGTAGTCAGACCTGCTAAAAGCCAAAGATAAAGAGAAAAAACTGAAGCCGGCTAGAAAAACAGGTCACAGGACCCACGGGGACACGGCAGTTTCAGTATCTGCTAACTTTCTATTGGAAACACTAGAGGCCAGAGATCATGGAAAGGTCGCTCCCAAGGGCTAAGAGAATCAAATCATTTGCCTAGCATTCTCTATCCAGCGAAAATATCTTTCAAAAATGAAGGCAAAATAATAATAATGCGTCCATGTTCCAGATTAAAAGAATGAGGCACAGAGGAGGTGGAGCAATGTTCCTAAGTCACACAGCCAGGAAGGGGCTGAGCTGGGATGCAATACTCAGGGTTGCTGGAACTTTCCTTTCTTTTTTCTTTTAATCCTCACCCGAAGACGTGCTTATTGGTTTTAGAGAGAGGGGAAAGGAGGGAGAAAGAGAGGGAGAGAAACATGGGTGTGAGAGAGAAACATTGATCAGTTGCCTCTTGTACACATCCCAACTGGGGGATGAGCCTGCGACCTGGGCCTGTGCCCTGACCAGGAATTGAACCCGTGACCTTTCGGTTCACAGGACAACATTTCAACCAACTGAGCCACACTGGTCAGGGTCAGGTTACCTGATGTGAATGCTCTGGGGTTCTGTGATCTTTATTTCATCCTCAGATTTCCAGATGCTCAATATTACACCTACTTCCTAGATGGGCGCACTGAGGCCAAAATGGTCAAAGCAGCTCGCCAGAGGCACAGTGCGCCTGCAGGAGAAGCGAGATGTGTTACTTCATTTAATCCTCGCCAGCGCCCCTTGGTGCACCTTGCAGACACGTTTCGGGGAAAAGGGGGTGCTACCAATAGTTACTCTGGGACGAGAGACATCCACCAGGTTGGATGAGCATATCATTTTAAAGACTCAGAGGGAAGGAAGAAGCATCTTGCCCTAGGATCCCCTCAAGTTCACAGTGGAGACACCACACATTCCTGACTGCCCATGATGGTGATCGGAAGCATGGACTGGCACCCCGGCATCCCAGAGGGGTAACCTCGGGGGCGCACCTGGTCGAATTTGCGCTGCTTCTTCTCCAACGTGCTCACGAGCTGCCGCTGCTGCTCCAGGTCCATGCTGACGTCATCCAGCTCCTGCTGCAGCTGCCGGCGGCCGCGCTCCAGCCGCTCCACCACCTCAGTTTTTTCCATCAGGCGCTGGGTCAGGGCCTCGGCCTCGCGGACTGCCCGGCGCCGAGCCTCTTCCCCGGCCTCCAGTGCCCCCGCCTCCTCGTCCTGGCGCCGCCGCCAATCTGAGAGCTGAGGGGGAGGACAGAGATGGTGGGTGGCAGTCATGGCTGTGACCAAGGCGTGAGCCAGTAGCGACCCATTTCCCAGATGAGGAGACTGAGGCCTGCAGAAGAAAATGACTCCCCGCCCTGGTCTCTTTTGCCTCGGAGCAGGGCTGAGGTTGTGAGTTCTATGAGCCCCAGCTTTTCCACGAGATTAAAATTATTCCTGCCGCGACCCAGAAGGTGAATCGGACCTGGGCTCTGCCCTGGGGAACCCCCAGTCTGATGGCGAGGACTAAGTGTCACAGCCAGGGTGATGGAGGTGAAGGCATAAGTCTGGGAGCCATGGGAGTCCTCAGGAGGCTTTCAGAATCTGTTTAGAACATTTAAGGGAGACTTCCTGGAGGAGGTGGTATTTGAGATGGAACTTAAGGCATGCATAGGAGTTTGCCAGTTGAAGAAGGGTGCTTGCAGGCGTGCATTCAATGCCCATTCCCTCAACAGGCATTTCACTGGGCCTCCCATAAATCAGGCTCTTGGGTGGCCCATGTCAGGGACCGTATCTAACTCAAACTCTCACTTTAAAGGAGCTTCCCTTCCATTTGGTGGGACAGAGAGTGTTCCATCCCAGGATGACTGGAGTGGGGACAGGGGAGAAAGAAGGGTCCCAGGAGTTCAAAGGCAGGTGGCCAGGGACTTCCCACAATCACTGAGTCTGGAAGCGTGACCAGGGTTTCGCAGCCGGAGGGGGAAGCGGACAAGAGAGGTGAATGCAGCCAGAGAAGAAGGAAGGACCAGAGAAGGCAGGACCCCTGGTACCCCGCTGAGAGCCAGGAGTTTTGTCGGGGACCGCTGGGAAGCCCATGGGAGGACTGTGAGCCGGGGAACGGCAGGGCCAGCTCCCAAGGTAGAAAGGCTGTGTGGGGGATGAGCCAGGAGAGGAGAGACGGGAGGCAGAGAGGCTTGGAGGGAGGCTGAGATGAGGATCCAGGGGGCAGAGGGGGAGGCCTGAGCAGGGCTGGGGCTGCGTGGATGGGAAGCAGGGGGTGTGACAGGACGCCAGGGCTCTGCACCAATGGGTCGCTGGGACTGAGGGGCAGTTGGAGGCGAGGCTGGCTGGTTGGACAAAGGGCCCATCTCTGCGCCAGGGAACCGGGAGGAGCAGGCTGGGGGACTGAGGTCCCCCGGAGGTCCCTCCTCCAGCACTGCTCACCTGGACCTGGGCAGTCTGCAGCTCTCGGCCCGCACGCTCCCTGGCAGCCGCCTCCTCCTCCAGCTGCTCCCGCAGGCCCGCCGCCTCAGCCTCCAAGGCTCGCACCCGGGACCCCAAGGCCAGCTTCACCCTGGTCTCCTCCTGCAGTAGCTCCTGTAGATGGAAGGAAGAACAGACGTCAGGGGTGGGCAGAAGGGCGGGAGGGGCCGGGATCCAGAAGGGAGGGGCCGGTGGTCACCTGGGTGTCGTGCAGCTGGGCCTCTGTGCTGCTCAGCTCCTTGTTCAGCCTGATGACTCTGGACTCGGCCTCGCTCAGCGCTCCAGACACATTCTCGAGTTCAGCCTGTGGGAGAGGGGCTCCTTCCACAGGCAGCCTCCCCCGGCCCACCCCCTCTGCTCCTCCACCTCCTATCCTGACCACACAGCTGGTGGGAACGTAAATGGTGCAACTGCCGTGGAACATGGTCCGGCCGTCCCTCAGACGGTGAAACAGAGTTTCCATATTGCCTAGTAATTCCGCTCATAGGTGAGTACCCAAGAGAAGTGAAAATATATGTCCATGCAAAAACACACACAGGGCCCTGGCTGGTGTGGCTCAGTGAATTGAGTGCAGGCTACAGACTAAACAGTTGCTGGTTCGATTCCCAGTCAGGGCAAGTGCCTGGGTTGTGGGCCAGGTCCCCAGTAGGGGACACACGAGAGGCAACCACACGTTGCTATTTCTCTCCTTCTCTTTCTCCCTCCCTTCCCCTCTCTCTAAAAATAAATAAATAAAATATTAAAAATATATCAGCACTGGCATCCAAGGAGAGTCAGGAGGACTCTGTGAAATACGCAGGATGCTTGGGATAAGATCCACTCAGCAAACATGAGCTAGCCACATGTGATTATGTTGGAAAAGTTGGAAGGGACCAAACAGAAGCCCAGAGAGAGTGGGTGTCTCTCTCCAGGTCACACAGCAGGGACCACGCCTGCCCCGCTCACCTGGGCGCGCTGCAGCTTCTCCGCGGCCTCCAATCGCACCCGCTCCCCGTCGCTGGCGCGGCCCTGCACCTCCTGCAGCTGTGCCTCCAGCCGGCGCCTCCGCTGCTCGCCCTCCTGGCGCGTGGTCTGCAGGGCGCTCAGCTCCACCCGGAGCTCGGACACCTCGGTCTCCAGAGCCAGCCGGGTCTTCTCCCACGCGCCTTTGCCCTAGCAGGCAAGAGAAACAAGCGGCGATTCAGGATTTCCCCCACCAACCAGGCAAGGCACACTCCCACCTCAGGGCCTTTGCACTGGCTACGCCCTCTGCCTGGAACTCACCTCCTCCCCATGCCGGGATGGCTCAGCCCTTGGCTCCCTCCATTTTCTCACTCAGAGGTCACCTTCTCACACAACCCCGCCATGGCCTCTATTTAAAGCCACAACCCCCCAACTCAACACCCGACCCCCCTTCCTGTCCAGCCTTTCCCCACAGCACTTATTACCCCCATACCCATTATAAATGTGATCATTTTGTCTACACGCTGCCTCTCCCGCCAAAACCTGAGCTCCACAGGGAGGGGAGTCGGCTGTTTTGCTCACGGCCGGGCTCCTAGCGAGGTCTCTGGAGCACAGCACATGCTCAGTGGATGCTCAGTGAAGATAAAATGAGGATAGGAGTACGGGAGGAAAGAACCCCAGACAGGTGGGCTGGCCTAGACCCTGCCAGGAACACCTCCTCCAACCCAGCAGCCAGTCCTCCCTCCCTCCCTGTGGCCCCCAATGCCCACCCCCAACTTGGGCCTTCACCCACCCTCCGGGCCTGCTCCAGCTGCTCCGCCAGCTCTCCCAGCGCCTGCGTTTGGCGCTGCCTCAGCTCCTGCACCGCCGCCTCGTGCATGCGCGTCTCCTCCTCCAGAGCCTTCTTCAACTCCGTCACCTCCTGCTCCCTCTTGGACCTTTGGGTGGGGGGAGGGGGCAGAGAATAGAATTTCGGAACAGGGGAAGGCGGGGGTTTGTGGGGAGCCCCCAACAGCTGGTTGTGCTTCTGTTTATTGTTTCTCTCCAAGGACGGGGACCTCACTCCACATTCCGTAAAGGATCTGGACATTGATGCTGTGGGAGGAATGTGGCTTTAGGGGTGAACTTCTACTCATCTTTCAAAACCCCATCCGAAAGGCCCCTTCTCAGGGAAGTCTTCCTGAACACCCTCCCATAGAGGTGGCTCAGGGGCCTTCTCTTACGTGCCACACTACTCTGTTAAAGCACACTTCTTCTGAATCAGGTCTGTTCTTCACCCCAATCTGCCTGTACCCCAGACTGGGAGTTCCCGGGGGCAATGCCTGGGTCTGACTCCTCTCTGTCCCCAGGCTGGCCCAGAGCTGGCACTCCATAAACAACTGTCGAGTGACTAAGCCCTTGTGTCGAGGGAGAAGTCTCACCCAAGTCCTCCCTCCCTCCGCAGCCCCTACATGCGCCCAGGCTGTGCCGGCCGCCAGGGGGCCCAGCCTCACCGGAGCTCCTGCTGAGCGTTGGTGGAGTCCAGCGTGTCCTCCAGCTCGCCCCGCAGGGCCTCCAGCTCCTCGCCCAGGTCCCGCCGCTGCTTCTCTGCCTTGGCCCTGGCCGCCCGCTCGGCCTCCAGGTCTTCCTGGGCCTCGGCCAGGCCTGCCTGCGCCTCCCGCAGGGACTTGAGCAGCTGGGCCCTGGCGCCGCCCTCCTCCTCCACCCTGGGGACGGATGAGGACCGCAGCATTAGTCCCAGGGGCAGGGATGACTTCTGGGGCAAAGAGGCCAGATGAGGACTCTGGGGGTGACCTGTCCGGGGTTCTGACCAAGCTCTGCCCCTGGGCACGGGCCTCCAGGACTCAGAGCCTCAGTTTCCTGAGCTGTAAAATGGGAACGACATAAACTGTAATCCCAGGGACAGTTGCTAAGCTCCTGCCACATGCTAGCCCTTTACTCTCCGGTCTCACTTAATGCTGATGCTGAATGAGGAAACCGAGGCAGAGAGCAGGGCCAGTGCATGCCTGGGCACATGGTCAGTGAGCAGCCGAGCTGACCCCTATGGGACATGGCCTCTTGCACGAAGAAGCAGAGTGGAGGGGCAGCACCGGCCGGGGGCTGTGCAGACACAAGTTTGTGTCCCTGGCTGGGCCACCTGCCTGGCAAGTGACTGCCTCTCTGCACAGCAGGCTCCTGGCCTGTGAGAGGCAGGAACAGCCCTGTGAAGTGCACAGGGTTGCCGAGAGCAGGGCAATAAAATTCTCGTGATTGCAAAAGGCTACACGCTGTATGGTCCCTCTTATCAAGAGCAGGAAAGTCCCACCCTGACTGGTGTGGCTCAGTTGGTTGGGTGTCGTCCAGCAAAGCGAAAGGTCGCTGGTTCGATTCCCAGGGAGGACCCACGTCTGGGTTGTGGGTTCCTTCCCCGGTCCGGGAGCATGGGAGAGGCAACCGATCTATGTTTCTCTCTCACATCTTCTTTTTTAAAAAATTATTTATTTACTTTTAAGTAGAGGGGAAGAGAGGGAGAGAAACATTGCTTCTCACATGCCCCCAACTGGGAACCTGGCCGACAGTCCAGGCATGTGCCCTGACTGGGAATCAAACCAGCAGCCTATCGGTTTGCAGGCCAGTGCTCAATCCACTGAGCCACACCAGCCAGGGCATTATGAGCACCTTCTTATTAAATTCCTACACTAGCCCCCATTTTACAGACGAGGAAACTGAGGCTACAGAGTTGATGGCCCTTGGTGAAGTCACGTGGCCAGAAAGGGGAGGAGCCAGGATTTGAACCCTGAAGTCAGACTCCAGGGTGTGTGTTCTTGGCCACACACACACACACACACACACACCCTGTACCAGCGATTCTAAGAAGCACATTTTCCCTACGATCAAGGGCGTCTCAGTTTGCATGAGGCACGGTGTATCAGAGGCATTGGAAAAACCCAGCACCCTATCTAGGACATAGCAGGTGTTCAGAAATCGGGAACGTCTGTCACTGTGATTACGATTGCTAAGATGGTCAGACCACTTTCCCAATCACGTTGCCCTGGGCTGCTCGGCAACAGGAGGTCGAGGAGGCAGAAGAAGAAATCACGTGTTCTTGCCCCTATTCTGCACCTGGAACCGTGCGAATTACTAGATATCAGGGTCTTGTTCTGCCTTTCCCTTAAGCAGGTGGACCTGGAACTCTGGCTAGGGCCACTTCACACAAGGGACACAGAGAGGGGGTGGCATGTGCACGGCTGGTGAGTGGCTCTACACCCAGGAGGGTCTCGTTGGGGTGCACCCCCTCCCCGCAACGCTGGCAGGCCAGGTGCAGTGCTTTGTACCCCGCCAAACCCCCACCCCCGACCCCACACCTGGCCACAGCAGCCTGCAGCTCCTCCTCCTTGCGGCCCAGCTGGGCCCGCAGCTCCTCCACCCGCTGCTGCTGCTCCACCATCTGCTCCTGCAGCTCCGAGCTCTCCCCGTCCAGGCGCCGCTTCAGCTTCTCCAGCTCCTGGCGGCTCTTCTCCTCCTTCCGTAGGCGGTCTGGAGACGGGAGTGGGGGCCGTGCGTGAGGGCTACACACCCACACACCCCACGCCTGGCAGCTCCCAAGGAGACCCGCGGACCCGCACTTGACAGGTGTAAAGCTCGGCTCAGCGTCTCCCTCCTCCTTCCGGCTTCCCCACCAGACCCCCAGACACTGTCCACTCCTCCTCGCCCCCTAGGACAGCCGTTGCTCCGGCTCGCTGCCTCTCCGCCCTGCCCTCTCCTCCCTGTCCCCCCAGCTGCCTCCTGTGCTTGATCCCTTCTGCTTCTGATTCCGGGTCCACAGTGAGAGACGGAGAGACAAAACAAGTGTCTGATACAGTGAGTGCCGACGGAGAGATACCTGAGACAAGAGAATGGCTGAGAGACAGAAACAACATGAGAGCCGAGAGAACCCCCCGCTCCGTCTCAAGCGTTCTTCTTTCCTGCCCCCATTTAGCAGATGCGACCACTGAGGCCCCGAGTGGCACAGGAGGCTGGCCCAAGGTGTCCCCGGAGAGCATGTACAGCCCCCAGCGGGTGCCCACCGCGGGCAGGCACTCACCCTCCATGTCTGCAATCGTGGCCTCGTATTTCAGTCGGAGCTTATTGAGGCTCTTGACCTTCTCCTCCTCCTCGGCGGCCTGGGATGAGAACTCGGCCAGACGCTCCTCCAGCAGCTTCCGCTCCTGTGGGCCATGGGGGGTGGGGCATCAGGGGCAGCATCCGCCCCGAGCCCCATCTGGGGTGTCATTCCCACTGGGGTGTCTGCTCACCTCCTTCCTCCCCCGACCTTCCTGCCCCCAGTCCTCACCTCCTGTCCATTCCAGTCTAGGGTCTCTGTCCCCGTCCCAGCCCACCGGGCCATGCCCACCAACTGCGGTGCAGACTCTTTATTGGAAACACAGCACCGTTCACTGACCACCCCTCCCCTGATGGACCCTGAGGGTGAGTCTAAGGATTTGCTCTTCTAAACGTCGCCACGGCATCATGAGCGAGGGCTCGGCCCTCACTACCGCTGGGCGTGCGGATGGCGGACCAGCAGCGTCAGCCTCACACGGGAGCTTGTCCAAGATGCTGGATCTCGGATCTCGGCCCCACCCTGGGCCTGCAGCATCAGAAGCAGCGTTTTCACAAGCTCCCGGTGAGCATGGTTCCCGAGCTCATGAGAGTCTGACAGGCACCAGCCCAGAGCAGTACTTTTCAAACCTCGAGGCGTTTTAGAAATCCACACAGCGGGTCAGCACAACCCCTTAACAAGAAGGCAATGGAACAGAGTACAATAGAATAGCCATGGCGTGCTCCAGAATGTTCCAGAAAACTCCTGTGCATCCTGGAGCTCTCCGTTCAGGCGTGGATTTGCCCAGGAAGCCCGAGGTCACCCTGACCACCCCGGAACAGAGCAGGCTACCCTTCTCCACAATTTTCTGCTCTTTTCTGGCACAGATAATCATTAAGTCACAAATTGATTATATTTGTGACTTATATTATATTTCTTTCCTATGGGGACTGGAGTAGCATCCCTTCCCCCGAGGAGGGCGTGGACGGCTTTCTAGTCAGTTCAATGTCACGTCCCCTGTGCCCAGCGCAGCCCTGGCTGTGGCTGGTTAGACACTGGCAGATCCTTTGCCGTGTCCTCCTCCTGGGGTGGAGTCTAACACCCCACCTTTGAATCTGTGACCACTTGAAGCCCAGTGGTCTGCAAATTGCAGTGTGCAGGCCACACCCGGCCCACCACCTGTCTTTATAAGTAAAGTTTTATTGGGACACAGTCACGCCCCTCCAACCGGCAGCCATCTGTGGCTGCGCTCAGCGACGGAGGCAGAACTGAGCGGTTGTGACGGCAACAGAGGGGCCTGCGGGCATTTACTGCCTGGCCTTCCGGAGCAAGATGTTCGCCAGCACCCGACCGATGGGGTGTAAGGGAAGCAATGCCAGCTGCTTCTGCTTCCCTGGCCTGGAGCCCTGAGCAACGGCATTGTAGGTCCAGGCTCTCTCGAGGGGAGACAGGCCACATGGAGGAGCGGCTCGGAGACACCAGACACCCAGCCCTGGCCGCCCGAGAGGGGACCGACCGCCCAAGGGGGGCAGAGGAGGACCTACGAGGCCGATCTACAGGGTGACGGGATATAATGGAATGGTGGTGGTTTGCACAGTTTGTGGTGCAGCGACAGGTAACGACACACAGTAGGTGTGCAATCAATGCCTGCTTGAGTGACAGAGTGACAGGGAGGCAAGGACAGAGAAAGAGAAACACAGCCCAGGCTGCCAGTGACACCCTGTGGCAGGGCAAGCTAGGGGCGGAGGCAGAGTGGGACCCATGTGCCCACCGTCACACCCACTCTCCCGGCCCATGGGGCCCACGGGGCACATGGGCACCGACCTTGATCAGCTTGGCGTTCTGGTCTTCCAAGAGCAGCAGATCCTCCCCAAATTTCTTCAGCTTTGCCTCCATCGTCACCTTCTCCAGCTGCAGCTTCTGCCGGGCCCCCTCCTCCGCCTCGAGGTGGGACTCCAGCTCCTGGAGTGGACAGGAGGGCGGGTGAGTCCCCAGGACCTGGGGGCTGGGGTGGGAGGGAAGGCACACGGACCCCCGGGGCTTGGGGCTCCGACAGGCCCACACTGCGGGCGAGGCTGGGAAAGACAAAGCCCTCGCCGGCCTCTCTGTCTCACTCATCAGCTCAGCAAGCATTCAGTGCGTGCCTCGAGTGTGCCAGGTGCTGTGCTAGGCAGTGAAAACAGATAGAAATCCTTGTCCTACCCTGGCTGGTGTGGCTCAGTGGATTGAGCTCAGGACTGCAAACCAAAGGGTCACCGGGTTTGATTCCCAGTCAGGGCACATGCCTGGGTTGCAGGTCAGGTCCCCAGTAGGGGGCACGCAAAAGGCAACCACACACTGACATTTCTCTCCCTCTTTCTCCCTTCCCCTCTCTAAAAACCAATAAGTAAAATCTTAAAAATAAGACATCCTGTTAATCTCTGGGAAATTTTAAAGCATGTTTGCAATAACTTGGGTGTGTAAATCAACTTTTCCAACTGAAGAAAGTATGGACTATAAATGTAGAAAAACTACTGCCAGTAGTGACTCAGCCTCTAAATTGAGATGAGGCTTCAATGTAAAACATACGCTGGATTTTGAAGGGCAACCCTGGGAGGGGAGCCTGCCAGTAAATGCAGTAGCACAGAGGCAAATGGAGCCAGGAAATGGAGAGAGAAAGAGTACTGAGGAAATCACTTCAGCACCTGGATCCAGCCATGCCTGAAGCTTAGACACTCTGAAGTCTCCCATTATTTAAACCACAAAAGGTGTTCTTTCTGCTTAACCCACTTGGAGCTGTTTTCTGCAAATTCATAGCCAAAAGAGCCATTGTTTGCAGAAGCAAAGGTAGGCGGGGTAGACAGAAGGGAGGGGGTGGGTGGCCTGTGGGTTCACGAGGACCAGACCTGTATATGTTGCTGCAGCCTCTTCTTGTCATTTTGCAGCTGGCGGCTGCACTCCTCCTCCTCACCCACACGGGCCTCCAGCTCCAACACCACCAGCTCCAGCTCCTGCTTGCGGGCTGCCAGCCGCCCCCGGGTCTCCTCGGCCTCAGCACACAACTCTGCCTCTGCTCGAAGCTGCTCTGCCAGGCGAGCACGCTCCTCTTCCAGCTGAGGGTGGGGTTGGGGGGGGGACAGCGGTTAGCAAGCAGTGCTCCCAGGCGGTGGAGCATCAGGTCCCTTCTGTCACCTGATTTGCTTCGCTCTTTGAGGTACAGCCCCCAAGCCCATTCCTCTCCCAGGTCCCCACCTTGGGGTGACCCCACATTCCCCGAGTTACCGAGTCAGAGCCCTGGGTGCCTCCCTCTCCCTCACTACCCCATCAGTCCCCAGCCTTCTTGTCCCTCCTTCCCCGACTCCCTCTGCCCTGTCCCCTCCTCTCTGTCCTCATTGCTGGGGACACTCCACAGCCTACGGGCCCCCAGGCTCTCCCTCTCCAGTCCACCCTGCCGACAGCCCCACAGAGGCCTCTCCACCAGCTTACATTTCTTTTAACACTCCTACACCCAGCAATTTAACTCAAGGACGTGATTCAAGAAAAGCAAACAAAAATTCTCAAGGGGGTTGCTTCAGCAGTATATTCAGACCCAGAAACATTGGAAAGAATGGAAAGTCCACAGCCCTACACCCTAATCCTGCCACACAGCTGCTCCCATGCTCTGCCCCGTCCTGGGGCCTTACCTGCCCCCCGCCCAATACCTTAGCTACACCCCAGGGTCCTGCCTCCTGCACATCACCGCCCAATCACACCACACAGTTTCAACCCCTATCCCGCCCCAATGCACCTGGGCTCTGACCCAGCCCACCCATTCTTCTCACAGCCCCGCTCCTTGTAACCTGGCTCCACCCTCACCCCCGCCCCCACCCGCAGCCCCGCCCCCCTTACCTGTGTCAAGCGGCTTTTGAGCTCGCCCACCTCGCGGGCACTCTGTTGCTGGAGCTCCTGCACTTTCTGCAGCTCCTGAGCCCGCGCCTGCAGCACCTCGTCCTGCCTTGTCACCTGCAGCAGTGGCTTCACCTAGGGGCAGGTCAAGGTGGTGAAATGGCTGGGCGGCCGACTGGCCCAGGAGCTAAGAGCTCACACTCGGAATAGGGCCGGATTCCTGGGCCCCAAAGACACATCTTCTGCTGACTAACGGAGTGACCTCGGGCAAGCACAAGAGTGTCCCGTGGGGACAATAACAGCCCCTACCACACAGGGTTTTCAGAAAAAAGGATGGAGTTAACCCTTGTAAAGAGCCTAGAACAGAGTTTCTGCTACATGAACCTTCGTATGCAAGAGGCTCCGGTATTCCGCACAGCGTTTCGCAGAGTTCTCAGTACCAGGTCCGTGGGGAGGAATGCACTTTACGCAGTGCAATTAGGTGAATCAATCACCGGAATGAGAGTTTCGCAAAACCACCCTCCCCCTTGCTAAGTGGGACCCACTCTGATAATTTCTGTTCCATTGCCTTCGAGTCGGTTCTCAGCTCTACGCGATTTTTCTCTGCTCGAGCCTTTTTCTAGTCTGTTATCTTCTCTTCTGCCCTAATTCACAGCATTTATCGTAGCTACAACTTTATATTTATTTGTGGGATTCGATCACGGACGCTGGTCCACCCTCCCCACCAACCCCCAATCTAGGGCCAGCAAACTGTTTCTTCAAGGGCCAGCTGGGAAATATTTGAGGCTCTGCGGGCCACCTGTCCCTGTCTCAACGACTCCGTTCTGCAGCTGTAATGCAAGAGCAGCCCCAGAGAACACCTGTATTCTCGATTAACCAGTGGGTGAGTACAAAAAGAGGCTCCTGGACCGTAGGTTTGCCCACCCCGTGCCTCAGAGGGTGGGCTCCACAGGGCAGGGCTTTGTCTATCTTTATTCACCATTGTATCACGGTCCCCTAAAAAGTTACTGGCACCTACACCCTGGCTGGCATGGCTCAGTGGGTTGAGCACCAGCCTGCAAACCACAGGGTCACAGGTTCGATTCCCAGTTGGGGCACGTGCTTGGGTTGTGAGCCAGGTGCCCAGTAGGGGGCATGTGAGAGGCAACTACACATTGATGTTTCTCTCCCTCTTTTCTCCCTCCCTTCCTCTCTGTCTAAAAGTAAATAAACAAAACATTTTTTTAAAAGTTACTGGCACATAGTAGATGCTCAGTTAACACCGGCCAAGGGCACACAAGCGGACTGCTCAGACATGGTATCCGAATTATATGGAAGAGCTGTGTTTTCTCCTCCAAATCTCTGTCTTCCTTCCCCCTCTCCAGTTCCCCATTGGGGGTCGAGCTGCTCCCAAGCTCACAGGGCACCTGACGACCTGGCTCTGTCCCTCTGCTTTGGGCAGGCACGTGGGCAGTGGGCTTGCTTCACCGGATGTGCAGTGAGAGGTCTGGATGGTCACATGACTGTGGCCAGGCCAATGAGAATGGAACCTGGACTCTGAGCTCTGAGATAAGAGAAGCCCACACCCGCCCAGCAGGGGGCAGTCTCGGTCTGCTGGCAGCCCCACATGGCCAAGTCTGCAGGTGACCACCGCAGAGGAATGTTGAGCAGGAGACACAGAACGCGGGGTAACTAACCTCACTGCTTGGGTCCTTTGTGTGCAGTAAAGGGTTAAGTCAGCAGGCCCAGCTTGTCTGAACCCTGCTCATTCCAGAGAAAGCACTGGCCCTTGCCTGGGGCAAGGTAGCCTGTAAGCCCTTGGAATACCTGCCTGACAAAGGACCTGGGGGTTTGGGGGCCACATGGTATCAACCTGACCTCTGGAGGGTCTGGATATGGAGTAACAGAGGTCCTCCACGAGCCGGTCAGCCATGCCTAGGTGACGACCCTAGTGAGAATGCTGGGCACCAAGGCTTAGGCAAACACCCCCAGCCCTTGGGTGGGCAGGATCCCAACGTGCTGTCACTTGTCATTCCCGGGAGGTGAAGACCTGTCTGCGGGACGCCACTGGAAAAGACACCTGGACGCTCCCCCAGTCTTTCCCGAGTTCTGTCCTGTGTGTCTTTTCTCTTTACGAATTTTATTATTATTATTTTTAAAGATTTTATTATTTTTAGAGAAAGGGGAAGAAAGGGAGAGAAATATCAATGTGTGGCTGCCTGTTGCATGCACCCTACTGGGGGCCTGGCCCGCAACCCAGGCATGTGCCCTGACTGGGAATTGAACCAGCGACCCTTCAGTTCACAGGCAGGCACTCAATCCACTGAGTCACACCAAGCAGGTTTGATTTTAGTCTGTAGCCTTTCACTGTAATAAACTATGACCAAGAGTATAACAGTTTTTCTGATTTCTGGGAGGCCTTCCAGTGAATCATTGAACCTGAACAGGTCTTCTGGACCCCCTCACTCATCCCTGGATCCAGCTGCACCTGAAGCTGTTATGCATCTTTTATCCATGTTGGTTGGAGTCCAATTTTTTTTGGTTACTTGCTACCTCAAGAATCCTGATGAATAAAGGTCAGGCTGATTGGTCCCCTTTGACAGATGCAGCAAACTGAGGCCCAAACAAAGGAAGTCACTTGCCCCAGCAGAGTTGCCCCCCGAGGCCCCCACCTCTTTGCTGCTTGGGCCACCCCTCCAGGTGCCCTCACCTTGATGAAAAGCCGCCACCACTGCCAGTGTCTCAGTTTGAGGTAAGCTGCACAGTTCCTCTGCATTACCCTGAGAGCGCTCTGCTGCTGCTGCCGCTTCTGGAAGGCCCTGGGTGGGGAGATGGGCAGGCGGGAGAGTGGGTGTCCTGCCCCTCCAGGCCCTGCCCCCTTAGCAACAGAGAGCTCCCTTCAACCGTTATTAAATGCCTACTGTGTGCAGGCATAGTTCTATTACTGGTAAATCTTCTTGGGTACAGTTCATTAGTCCTCCTGCCCTTGACCACCTCTGCCTCATCCCCTCCCCTGTCCTCACAGCCCCTGACCTCATTCGGGCCTCACCTGCACCCTCACCCAGCCTCCAGCCCATCCCAAGAGGTCTGCAGAGGGGTCTTTCTACACCTGCCCCTCCCCTGCTCAAAGCCTCCCTGAGGGTCCCCAGGAGCCTAGATAAGGTCCCCAACCCTCAGCCTGGTATCTGGGGGTCTTTTATTTGCTGATAGATCCCTCCTCTGGGCCAGTTCTAAGAGAAAGGAGCTGCTCCTGCAAAGCTCCTGCATTCCTGGAGCCTGCAACACCTTCCCCACCCTCCTTGGTCCACCTGGCCGTCAGGGTGACCTGGGCACCTGTGTGAGCCAGGGCGCCCTGGTCTGCTGGGCCCCCCGGTGCACTTGGGTGACCCCCATCAAGGCATCTCTTGCCCTGGACTGTGTCACTTTGTGCCTGTGTGTCTCCCCCTCCGGATGGAAGTCCCTCAGGGGATTGGCCAGTAGGGTGACCAACTCCACCTGGGGCTTTCTCTATGTCAGCACTGAACACCGTGCATCCTGGGAAACCTCTAGTCCCAGGCAAACAGGGAAGGGTGGTTGCCCTATGACAGAGTCTAGCTCTTCTCTATGTCTCTAGTGTCCCTCACAAGGACCTCAGGGACTGCAGAACCACGAAGCGTGGGCGCCCAGTGGCTCCCTCCCTTTGTCTCTCAGCGCTTCTACCACTTTGCAGGCCTTGACATCTGGGACAATCTGGTCAACCCCTCCCTGCCCCACCCTTAGTCAGCGGAACCCCAGAAGACAGTGTGGAGCCCCACTTTCGAGCCAGGTATCCCCGGGCAGCTGCCTGGAAGGACACGATGATGTCCGTGACCTTCAGGTCCCGCTCCTCTTCCAGCTGGGCCAGGACCCCGGCTCGGAAGAAAATCTTACTCTGTCCCACGCGGTAGAGGTTGGGGTCCAGTTCTAGGGCCTGGATCTGTGAGGGGACCGGGGTGATAAGGAGAAGGGGCAATGACAGGGGAGGTCCCCGCCCCTCTCCTCCCTGCCTGGGATTATGCACATGCACACACACGCCCCTGCACACCCCACCCCACCCCCACACTCACCATCTTCTCACAGGCCTGCTTCCCGTCCATGAAGCCCTTGGGGATGGCATTGGGTGTCAGGATCTCGTACCTGTCGGGGACGGGCAGGGGTGGGGAGTGGAGGGTTACAGCAAACTGTCACCACGGCTGGGCCCTGGGCTCAGAGTGGCAGATAGCAATAACTGATGACAATAAGGAGAACAGTCAGAGAAATGGACATTCGATCTCAGCCACACACCGGGCCGAGGGCATTAATACCACCACCACCACTGACATGGACAATGAAAGACCCAGCTCCTCGGAAACGACTGCGTGCTAACTATGAGAAGTTATTACATCTCACTGAGACGGAAAACAATGACGGGGCTCAGAATGGGAATAACCAAAAATAGCAGCTGCGCCCTGACCAGGTAGCTCAGGTGGTTAGAATATCATCCTAGTATGTCAAGGTTGTGCGTTCAATCCCTGGTCAGGTCACATACAAGAAGCGACCAATGAATGCATAGTAAGTGGAACAACAAATCAACGTTTAGCTATCTATCTTTCTTTCTCTCTTCCTCCGTCTCTCTAAAAATCAATTTAAAAAATGCTTAAATAGCAGCTGATTTTTTTTTTAAGATTTTATTTATTTTTATTTTTAGAGAGGGAAGGGAGGGAGAAAGAGAAAGAGAGAGAGAAACATCAATGTGCGATTGCTGGGGGCCGTGGCCTGCAACCCAGGCATGTGCCCTGACTGGGAATCGAACCTGCGATGCTTTGGTTTGCAGCCCGCACTCAATCCACTGAGCTACGCCAGCCAGGGCACAGCTGATGTTTTGAACCTCTTATGGGTCAGGCCCTGGGCTACAGTAATTTCTTTCAAATTTCTGAGTGGAACTCAGAATTAAAACAAACAAACAAACAACAACAACAAAGAAAACCTTCGATAGCCCTGATCGGTGTGGCTCAATGAATTGAACACCAGTCTGCAAACCAAAGGGTCGCCGGTTCAATTCCCTGTCAGGACACATGCCTGGTTTGCAGGCCAGGTCCCCAGTTGGGGGCATGTGAGAGGCAAACAATTAATGTTTCTCTCCCTCTCTTTCTCTCTCCCTTCCTCTCTAAAAATAAATAAGTAAGATATTTGGGAAAAAAACCACCGCATTTTGAAGACTAGATAGGGAAAAAGTCTGCACCATATCTCACCACTAATTTTTTATACTGATTACGTGCTAAAATTATCCCATATCTTAGATGTAGTGGGTAAATAAAATACCTTGTTAACCTTAATTTTGCCTGTTTCTTTTAAAAATATGGTTATTAGAAATTTTTAAATTGTATTACAGGGCTAATGTTCTATTTCTAATGGACAGCACTGATATATACAGCTTGTATGAAGTGTAATTCTTATTATAATATTTACCATGTTATTTGCTTTTTTGCAAGTTGATATTTTTCTTTTTTTTATAAGAACTTCTTTGGTTTTTTTAAAACTTTTATTTATTTATTTTTAGTGAGAGGGAAAGGGAGGGAGGAAGAGAGGGAGAGAAACACCAATGTGTGGTTGCTTCTTGTGTGCCCCTTACTGGGGACCTGGCCAGCAACCCAGGCATGTGCCCTGACTGGGAATCAAACCAGTGACCCTTTGGTTCACAGCTCACACTCAATCCACTGAGCTACACCAGCCACGGCTGATATTTTTCTGTTCTATCCTATTTCACTGCTTTTTTTAAAAGAAATGGCGATTGCAACACGTTGATTGCAATAGGACGCTCTATGCCTTTTCTCTCCGGGAGTGCATGAGTGGGTGTTTGCTCACCCATATCACAGAGGGGACGACTGAGTCTCCGAAAACCTACGGAACTTGCCCGGGGTCCCGGCACAGAAACAGCAGTGGGAGGCTTTGGAAGCAGGTAGGGTGTCTTCCACTCACCGCTGCCGGAACTCCTGGAAGAGGATGCGGTTGGGGAAGCCTTGGCGACAGATGCGGATGCCCTCCAGGACGCCATTACAGCGCAGCTGATCCAGCACCAGCCTCGGTTCCAGCTTCCCGGCCTGCGTGGGGAGTGGGATGGACATGCAGGGTCAGCGGCGCCTGCACGGGGGAGCCACTCACTGGACTGTGGCCATCAGGAGAAACCACGTGGAACGGCCGGTTGGGCAGGCCAACAATGGTTGGCAATTTGGTATGGTTCGACCTATAATTTAGCACCTACTGAGCACCCACTGAGCACCTGAGCACCTACTACATGCCAGGCAGAGATCCCTTCCCTGGGGGAGTTCAGTCTGGTGGGACTGACAGTATATGTGGTGAAGTAACTAATCAATGAAAGAAATAAAAAACCATAAATGTGAAGTGGAACGGGGTGGGGGTGGGGGATGCTGGCTGAATTAGCACATAGGATAGTCCGCCAAGGTGTGGTGTGAACAAAGCCCATACAGCATTGTTTTTGGTAAGAATGATAAAAATGGTAAAAATCTAAACAGGACAAGAATTTAAAAGATACACACTCTCCAAAAGAGACATTTTGCCCCAGCTGGTGTGGCTCAGAGGTCTGTGTGCCAGCCTGTGACTGGGAAGGTCATCAGTTGGATTCCCAGTCAGGGCATACGCCTGGATTGCAGGCCAGGTCCCCAGTAGGGGGCGCCCACGAGAGGCAACCACACACTGATGTTTCTCTCGCACATCGATGTTTCTCTCCCTCTCTTTCTTTCTCCTTTCCCCTGTCACTGAAAAGGAATAAATAAAATGTTTAAAAAAAAAAGAAAAAAGAGACCTTTTGCCTTGCCTGTGCCCCCAGTCACCACAATCCCGTTTCCTATAGAACCTTCTAGATTAGTTGTTCTCAACCCTGGCTAAACACTAGCACCCATGGGAGGCTTACAGCAAGACAACAAAAATAACAACTCCCCCACAAAAACCTCACACCCAGTGCTCTGCCCTAGCTCAGGGCAGAATTTGAACCACTGGGTGGTGGGAATTGAGGCATGAAAACCACAAGTCTGGATCTTTTTCTACGGCCACTCGGGCATATTATTTTATATTCATGCATCCATCGAACATTTACTGAATATGCACTGCATGGCATTCACTGTTCTGGCTTTGGGGACCCGGCAGTGAAAAAAGAGGTAAAAGTGCTTAACTTTAGGTTGTTTACGTTCTGGCAAAACGGAGCTTCTGCTTGTCTATTACTACATATGCCCCCCGGTCCTTGGCGTTAAGGCTCAAGTCCTGCATGGTACTGACCGCAGCTACGCATCCAACCGGACATCCATGGTGGGTGAGTAGTGGAATATCTGTGCTCTGTATCAGACTGTGAGAGTAGGGTTTGGCTGTGCTTCTTCCTACTGTATCCCTAGTACTTGGCACTTAGTAGGTGCTCAATAAAATTGAAGTCCCCACGAACTAATGAATTTTCCTAACAGGGCACTTATTACGGGAGGGAAGCAAGCCCATCAAGTCACACATCTGGCCAGAGCTGAGCCTGGAACCAGATACAGCTCTAGCCAAATCCAGCAGCCAGGCCTTTACCCACTGCCAGAGCTCCCCTCCCCCCGGCCCGGTCACTCACCCTCTTCTCGTGGTTGGGGACGATACAGCGGACGAAGCTGGGGTTGGTGTTGCTGAGCGTGGCCATGAGGCGGCTCAGGGACTCCTTGTAGAGCTGACCCACGGTCCGGAACATGCCCCGACGGGGACGGCCCCCTGGTGGGCCATCCCCAAGGCTGCTCACCTGCTCCAGCCCCACGATGCCCTCCACTGTGGGAAGAAGAAATCAGATGGAGGGTGAGAAGGGGATCAGGGGTCAGCATTGGCGGGGGGGAGGGCTGGGCTGGCCAAAGGTCAAGGGTCTTACTGTCTACAGGGCCTGGCACTTTACCTACAAAACAGCTCACACAGCCTGGTGAGGCGGGCGGCACCAGTGCCATCGGGCTGCTGGGCACACCGAGACTCAGAAAAGTGGAAGATGTGCCCAAAGCCACAGAGCTTAGAAACTGCAGATCCAGGATGGAAACCCAGGCAGCAAGAGTCCTCTCAAATGCTGACCTCTGACCCCTCTTCTACTCAAGGACATGACCTTCGTTTTCCTTACTGACAGGCGAGGACAATGACAGCAAAGGCTAAATTAGCACACGTTCTCTGCCGGACACTTCTGGCTTATTTCAAAGACTGTGAGAATCACTCCCATTTCACAGGTGATGAAACCAAGGCACAAACACAGCACGGCTGCAGCATTTGAGAAGCATAAAATAGAGTCACGTTAAAAATGTAATAGTCTGCCTTGGCTGGGGTGACTCAGTGGATTGAGCGCCAGCCTGCAAACCAAAGGGTGGCCGGTTCGATTCCCAGTCAGGGCACATGTCTGGGTTGCAGGCCAGGTCCCCAGTAGCAGGCGCGTGAGAGAGGCAACCACACATTGATGCTTCTCTCCCTCTCTTCCTTCTTGCCTTCTCCTCTCTAAAA
Source organism: Tonatia bakeri (assembly GCA_004024845.1). Classification (NCBI taxonomy): domain Eukaryota; kingdom Metazoa; phylum Chordata; class Mammalia; order Chiroptera; family Phyllostomidae; genus Tonatia; species Tonatia bakeri. The sequence goes on along the minus strand of PVIA01008778.1, from coordinate 26,194 downwards.
ATAAATAAATAAATAAATAAATGACTTAAAAAATGTGATAGTCTCCATGCTGGCTGGGTGGCTTCATCGGTTGGGTCGCCGTCCCGTGCACCAGAAGGCTGCGGGCTCGGTGCCTGGTCGGGGCACATACAGGAGGCAATCGATCGATGTTTCTCTCACATCGATGTTTCTCTTTCCATCTCTCTCCCTCTCTCTCTCTCTGAAATCAATGAATATATTCTCAGGAGAGGATTTTTAAAAATGCCACAGAGTCTGGCTTTTATGTGAAATAAGTGAAATAAAGCCACCTGCCTCACATTCAACTTTTTTCTAGAAAGGCCTGACTCCATGGTCCCTGTTTCTCTACTGTCATTTGATGGTGTCACTTCAGTGAGTGAGAAATACCCACTCAGATTCAGGGACCACGTCATGTCCCATTACCCAGGATCCTGTGGCTAGGGCTGACTCTGATGTCCTGCTGTCCCCAGCGATGAGGGTCGCCAGTGGTCAGCCAGACTATCTGTCTTTAGGCAGGACTGGGTGTCTGGTGGGGGCTCAGACATAGCATTTTCCTCCCCAGATTCAACTCTCCCTCCCACCGCTATACTGAGAGTTATTATCACAATGGTAATTACCATTTATTAAGCTCATAGCACAGGTAAGAGCCGAGGCTCTGGGACTCGATATCCTGGGTTCAAATCCTGGCTCTGCCGCTTACTGGCTGTGTGATCTTGGGCTGGTGGCTTAGCCTCTCTGTGCTTTCATTTCCTCATCTGTGTAAGGGGAGTAATAGTACTGACACCTGCCCCAGTGGGTCATTCATAGAAAGCTATGTGTTAATAATCATAGAAGGGCTTTGCACAATGCAAGGCACATAGTAAGTGCTCAATAAATGCCAGCCGGTAGTAGCACCATTGTACTTCTGCATGCAGTCCAGTTAGAAGGCATTGAATCTGGAAATGGCCGAGGGAGCCAACAAGGAGGAAAAAGGAGCATGAGAGACCTCCTTATGGAGAAAAGAGGGGACGGATGTTCAAAACCAGGTTCCCGGTCCAACGGGCCCACCCTCTTCATCTGGCAAATCTCACCCATAGATGAACGGCAACACCCACCCCCTGGCGGAGAAATGGCAGAGCCGCGCCTCCCTGAAGATCCTGGGGGCGACGGCGGGAAGGAGCCAAGGAAAGAGAATTGCTGGAAGCCCCCATGTTCTGGGAAGTGAGGACAGATGTGGGGAGATGGTGAAAAACGGGGGGATGCCAAGGGAGCAGTATGAGAAGAGGGAGAGGTGGTGGAAAGAAAAAAGAGAGGGAAGCGTTATTAGTCAACAGCACAGGACAAAGCAGGAGGGGAAGCCTGACTACTGGCCACAAACACTTAAAGCCAGGGAGACTGTCCTGTTCACCTTTGTGTCTACCCACCGAGGGCATTGATAATGGCTGAAAGGACAAATATCCGCTGTGAGACTTAATCCCAGGGAGAAGATCTCTCTCCCTGGAGGTTGAGTCTGTACATTTTATTAGGTATCTTTTCCCCCTGACAGCCAGAAAGCTCAAGCACTATCTTGAGGCCTCCACCCAGCTTGTGGCGTTTGTCTCTCTGAGGCTCATCTCCTTTGCCTTTTCTCCTGGGCCACCAGGATGCTGCACATCCAACTCTGGGCTCAGGTAAAATTGTGGGAGAAGTGACCCTGTACCACTGTTTCCACTTTCTCTCTCTTAGAACCCTTTGAGGGTCAGCCACACATGGGGTGGGGCATGTGAGGGATTGCTGGGGACATGATGTGTTCATGAATGAGGCACAGGTTTTAAATAAGTGAACTGGGCAGGGGGGTGGATTTTCAGTCTGAAGGCAATGATTCTCATAGCAGAATCTGGTTGGGTGGCTAAACTGCTTTTCAACCCCTCTTGTGTAAACTCTCTGAGACACAAATATCAAATTTTTCTTTCTCAACGCAGATCACAAGATCAAGTGACCCCAGGCGTCTTTTTGCTCCATGGGTTTGTTTGGGAAACCACTCCATCTTGCTTATTTTGTTCTTTTGTCTAGTAGCATTGGCTGGCGTTTCTACAATTATGCTTTTCACTTCAATCAAAGATTAAGGCAAACTGACAGATTCTGGAAACCTGGAATCAGAAAAAATCAAGATTCCAGTTGTGTAACATCATCTCTGAAACCTCCTCTAAGGATGGGGGACAACAGACAAGGCTTGGAGAAGTACAGGGTTTTACCCCAAAGGCATTTGGCTTTTCTGCCCGTCCCTCTTAGAGGTGTCATTCTGAAAAGGCTGATCAGCAAATTCACGTGGGTCTTGTTGGAGCAAGAAAACTCCAAAACTATTATCTCAGTCTGTTGCTTCCTTCTTCCTCCTGGGGGCCCTACAGGGAATTTTGTTGTGAGGGAGCAAAGAAAGAAAAAGTCTAAAAGTTGGTCCACCTGTAAAACGCCACCCTTCCGAGCTCTCTTGTTACTAGTTCTTTTCCAGTCGAATCTCTTTTCAGGGATCACATGCCATCTACAAATACCGTTGTCTCTTTCTTTACAATACTCATACACTTATTTCTTTTTCTGGCCTGATTGCATAGGCTAGTATTGTCAAAACAGTGTTTCACACAGTGTTGACAGTGGGCATCCTTGTCTCGTTGAAGGAGGCGTGTTTTATCATTGACTATTGGCTTCAGACATCGATCAATCAACTCTAACTGGGAACACAACTGTGAGACTGTCTGGCCTGCCTGCCTAAGTTCTGCATCTGAGCAGACAACGCAGGCTCTGGAACAAAGCTGTTCACACTGCTGGTTGGGTCAGGAGGAGGGCCATCCAGAGCTGCAGGGACAGGGCCCGGGGATTAGGGGGCGGGGGAGCCCGTCCTCACCATCTTTCCAGATCTCCGCCGTTAACCGATCTGTGCTCTGGTGCAGCAGGGCTGCCACGTTGTCATTCAGAGGATCCATGTTTTTCATCAGCCACTCATTGGCCTTGTAGTCGACCTGCACGGAGTCAGATATGGGAGGGTGGTGAACTTGCAGGTTCACTGGCTCCCAGGATTTGACAGCTCCAGGGTTCACCAGGGAAGAGAGGGCGTTGATGCCACCTTGTGTCCATATCTTGAACTGCACCCGCACCAGCAAGACTCCTCTCCCTTTACTACCCTGCCCACCCCTGACCGGTCCATCAGCACTTTCTTCCTTATTCATTCTACTCCAGACGCACTGGCTTCCGCACTCTTCCTCAAACGTGTAATCTCCTTTCCACCTCAACATTTTTACCCTAGCCGTCCCAGCCGCCTGGATTCCGTCTTTGTGGATTTTCCCACGGATGTCTGCTTGGGGGAATTTGGGGTTTTGCTTTGAGAGTTCCCCAACGACTCCCCCACCGAACAGGGGCTCCCTGAGGCCATGGCCTGGGTCTGACTCACCTCGCCACAGGGCTGGCACCAGGAAGACTTAGAAAATGTTTGGGAAACTTAGTTCCGTATGCAGAACACCCACAGGGCCCCTGCCTCCCGACTGCAGTGCCTGCGTTCCCTCCGCCGGCAGAGTCCCTCCGCCGGCAGAGCCCCTCCCCCGCCCCGCCCCCAGCCTTTCCAGCACCGTCACACATCATTTAGACCATACATCCCCCAAGCCAAATCGCGACTGCCACCCCTTTTTGTAAATAAAGTTTTATTGGAATACAGCCTCCGTGTGTGTATTCATTTCTGTATTACCTGTGGCTTCCCTCACACTACAGTGGCAGAACCGAGGGGTTGTACAGTGTCTGCCCCCACAAAGCTGAAACTATTTACAAAACATGTTTGCTGACCCTGGAGTGGGATTTAAGACCAAGCATCACGCTCCTCCGTGGAAACTTCCCTGGCGTTTGTTCCTCCTCTGGGCTTCGACTTCGACCCCACCCTCAGCCACCCCTATGAGAACACTTGTCAGCCCTCCACCCCAATTATCTGTGCTTGCCTCCCTTCCAGGTGAGGAACTTCATCAGGACACAAACCGTGTCTGACTGGGGTCCCCAACTTTGCTCAGCACAGGGCTGAGCATGCAAGACATATGTTTGTTGAATGAATGGATAATATGCACATAATTCCCCACTCCTCGAACTCCTATCCACTCCTGAAAGCCTATTGTAAATATCCCCTCCTGGAGGAAGCCTTTGCTGATTTCATTAGACGGTGCTCACTTCTCCTGGGGCTTTCCTAGCCCCTGCCTTGTCTGGGCCCTGTCCCAGTGGACATTTGGTGGCCCCTGCTCTCCCTCTGCACCCTCCCCCACATCAGCACCCTCCCCCACATTTGCAGCTGAGTTATTGCCAAGCCCACCCACAGGCCCAAAGGCTGGCCCCCGCCCCCTACCTTGCCCGCATAGTGCAAGACACTGAAGTCAGCCTGGTCCCGCAGGTGCCTCGGCCGCTGGAACTTGGGGTGGCCACCCTGTTCCTGGGCCACCTTCTCTACAAAGGACTTGTCCGTGGCCTTTGGAAACCAGCACTCCTCATCCAGCAGGGCCAGGAGTCCAGGGGGATTGGCCTGACCATGAACAGGAAGGGGAGAGTAGGTCAGATCCCCAAAGACTAGACAGTTAGGTTACAGCTAGCTTTTTGTTTTTATAAGTGACACTGGGACGGAGAACCAAACAAGAGAACAATAGTCGCAGGCACAGATCAGCCCTGTGACTAGAACTGGGCCCGGTGGCAGACCCCATCCAGCTCCTGCTGTTCTGGCGGTCACACAGAGGCAATGTCATCTTCTCCTTTTCACTGACCGGGAGGCCCGAGGCCGGAGGAGGTTGGGGGAGATGGGCTGGGCTCACTCACCGGCCGCTCGATGAGGTCGATGCAGGGCTGCAGGTCGAGGCCGAAGTCCAGGAAGGTCCAGGGGATGCCCTCGCGCTGGTACTCCTCCTGCTCCAGCACGAACATGGTGTGGTTGAAGAGCTGCTGCAGCTTCTCATTGGTGTAGTTAATGCACAGCTGCTCGAAGGAGTTCAGCTGCAGGGACGAGGGGACGAGTGAGAGAGAGGACAGGGGCCTGGGGAAGGAGGGGACAGACCCAGAGGCAGGCGGACAGAGAGAGGGGGACAGGGCAGCATGATGGAGCCCTCAGGCCCCAGCTGGGCACAAAGCACGAACCTGGAAGATCTCGAAGCCGGCGATGTCCAGGATGCCCAGGAAGGAGGCGCCCTGGCGGGGGCTGCGGTCCAAGGCCCGGTTGAGGCGCAGGACGAGCCAGCGGAATAGGCGCTCGTAGGTGGCCTTGGCCAGGGCTTCCAGCGCGAAGTCAGCCTGCATGTGGCACAGGGTGCAGAGTGAGGGCCCAGCCTGTCCCTGGGGCCACTGAGGAGACACTGGGCCCCCATCCCCCATCCCTACCCCCACCATGGTTCAAGAATGATGACATTAACAGCCGCCAACCATTACTCAGCCCTACTGTGCTCCGGGCACTGTGTGAAGCCCTCAGGGCTCATTAGTTCATTAAAACAACCTCTTTTCCGCCTGCCTCCTGGAACAGTTGGCAGAATAGTGAAGAGGGTGGACTCTGGAGCCTGACAACCTGGGTTTGAATCCTGCCTCTGCCACTTAGAGGTTGTGTTACCTCAGGCTGTGAATAAACCCTTCTGAGCCTCAATTTCTTCATCGGGGAAATGGGTCCTAATAGGAGCTGAGAGTGGAACCATGGTCAGTGTGACCTCCAGTCTCCAGTTCTGGTCTCGCCCATTGTGTCTCTTTTGTCCCAGGGCCCCGAGTGCCCAGCCTGGGGTCTGGCAGAGGCCTCTGCCCAAGAGCTGGATACTGAAAACCACAACTTCTTCCCACCCCCCCACCCCCCACTGCCAGCTGGTCTGAGCCACACTATTGTTTGCTTGGATTATGGTGGCAGCCTCCTCCCGACTCCCTGCTTCCACCTGTGTCCCCCCGCCCCCCAACTCCGTTCTCCACGCAGAAGACAAGCGGGTCTTTATTTAAAGAAAGAAAGAAAGAAAGAAAAAGAAAGAAAGAAAGAAAGGAAGGAAGGAAGGAAGGAAGGAAGGAAGGAAGGAAGGAAGGAAGGAAGGAAGGAAGAAGGAAAGAAGAAGGAAAGGAAGGAAGGAAGGAAGGAAGGAAGGAAGAAAAAGAAAGAAAGAAAGAAAGAAAGAAAGAAAGAAAGAAAGAAAGAAAGAAAGAAAGAAAGAAAGAAAGAAAGAAAGAAAGAAAGAAAGAAAAGACTCAAATCGCTCCCTGGCTTAAACCCCTGCTGGCCTCCTGCTGCAGCCTAAAGAAAACTCACCTCCTTACTGTGGCTGCTAAGACCCTGCGTGATCTGTCCCCTCCCAACTGCTCTGCTAGCAGCTTCAACCACCCCTCTTCCTCACGCTGTAGCCTCACTTGCCTCCTTAATGTCCCCGCCTTGCCAAGCTTCTTCCAACCCCAGGGCTTTGCATGGGCTGTCCCCTCTGCCTTGACTGGCCCAGCTCTCAGCTGGAACTTTACCTCCTCGGAGAGGACCTTCCTGACCGTGCAGCCCTCTCCTTCGCAGAAGGCATACCCATCTGCGAACACCCTGCTTCTCTTCCTTTATTATGTTTTTCTACTGCGGCCTGTGTTCCACGTTGCCCTCACCGCTTTCCCTCCCGGGCCCCAGCCCAGGGCTGCGAACTCAGCAAACAGCAAAGGTTTGAGCGAGCCAGGAAACATGGCCTCGGCCACTTAAAGACACAGGAGCTTGGCGCCGGAGGTTGGGGTGGGGCGGGGACCCTATACCTGCGTCCCCCTAGCACGCCCACCTGCTCCTTCGTCTGTGCTTTCTGCACGTAGTCTCGGCCAACTTTGATGCGGGGGGTGAGCAGAGCGCGGGAGAAATCCGTTACCCCCAGTCCCAGCAGGCGGCAGAGCTTCTGGGCAGCTGCGGACGACAGGCACCGAAAGACAGGCACCGAAAAACGGTTCCTCGTTCAGCCCTGGGAAGCGGCACCAACGCCCGCCACGGGGGAAAGAAGCCGCCCCCGTCCCCGTCCCCCCAACCCTCGCCGCCGCCTTTCCCACTGGGAGCATCACAGGTCCTAACGGTGTGCAGGTCCTCTGTTGGGGGCCCAGCGATTCTCTTCTGGAGCCCCTAAGTGGGCGAAAATAGTCCCGAAGCGAGCAAAGACTGGACTAGGGGGCTGTTCGAATGGTGGATGGGGAAATATCCGATAAAACAAGCAAGTGTGACAAGATGTTAATGTTGGAATCAAGAATCTATCTAAGTGGTGGGTATCTGGGAGTTTATTAGAAAATTCTTTCAACTTTTCTGTAAGTTTGAAGATTTCCTAATAAAATGTTGGGGGGAAACATATCAGAATAAGAGTTCATTGAGGTGGCCAAACCCAAAATAAACGTTTAAAAATTCATTGCTTTTCTATATTGTGGAAAAAAGGAAAAAGGTAAAAATAAACTAAAAAGACCATTTACAAGGACAAGGAAAAGTAAACAAGTCGAGAGTGAAAATGAGGACAGGGAATGAAGCCCTTTGGCAAATGCAGAAACAGCCCTGGCCCAGTAGCTCAGTGGGTTGGAGCATCATTGCCTACACCAAAAGGTCAAGGGTTCGATCCTTAGCCAGGGCACATGCCTAGGTTGCGGGTTCAATCCCCAGTCAGGGCACGTACAGGAGGCACCAGTCAATGTTTCTCACATCTATGCTTCTCCCTCCCCCCTCTCTCCCCTTCTTTCTAACATCAACAAATATATCCTCAGGTGAGGGTTTTAAAAAATACTCTGAAAACTGAAGAAACACAACATGTTTCTAAACAAATCCTTTCAAGCTTTCTACACGTCTGAAAAAATTTTTACAAGAAAACATCAGGACAAAATTATGTTGGAAACTATTTAATAAAATAGAACAAAGGGTGTAAAAGACTAAATGGACCCCGGCTGTGGCTCAGTGGTTGGGCATCGTCCTGCAAAAGGAAAGGTCACTGGTTCGATACCTGGTCAGGGCACATGCCTGGGTTGCAGACCAGGTCCCCAGTTGAGAGTGCATGAGAGGCAACCACACATTGATGTTTCTCTCCCTCTGTCCCTCCCTTCCCTTCTCTCTAAAAAAAAAAAAAAAGATGAAATCTTTAAAAAGTACTTTTTTATGTTGAATAATTTTAGGTTTACAGAAAAGTTGCAAAAAAAAAAAAAAAAAAAAAGCCCTGGCTGGTGTGGCTCAGTGGATGAGCGTCAGCCTGCGAACCAAAGGGTTGCAGATTCAATTCCCAGTCAGGGCCCACGCCAGGGTTGTGGGCCAGATTCCCCAGTAGGGGGTGCTCAAGAGACAATCACACATAATGTTTCCCTCTCTTCCTTCCCTTCTCTCCAGAAATAAATAAATAAAATCTTAAAAGAAAGAAAGAAAAGAAAACCAGTTACTACCGATACTCAGACGCAGCAAAAATGAAAAAGAAGAAGTAAAAACACCTCGGAGGAAACACACAAAAATGCCAACAGAGATTATTTCTCAAAGGTCCTGAGGATTTAATTTCTCCCTTCTGTTTTATTGGGGGGGGGTTGTTTTGTTTTTTGCAGGGGGTACAATCGCAGTTTCTAATTCTCCTACAGTGAACTTGCATTATATGGGAAGTAGTTAAGAACCAAAAGAAATCACTTGGAGTACTATACTGCCAGCAACAAGGTGGCTTTATAGAGGTCTAAGCCTTTGCCCCTCACCAGCTGGGGAATCCCGCATGCTGCTTCTCCCGTTAATGTTTGCAGATGCAGAGAGTGAAATCCACCGGATTTCAAAGGAGGCCAGTTACACCGACACCCAGTTCTCCTCATAGGCCTCAGATGAAGAAACTCTGGTACAGCTCCAGTTAAAAACCTTGAAAAGTCACACCCAGTGCTTGAAGGGAAAAAAGCAGCTTTCCAAACAGTTGATAAAATCTGGTCCCAATTCTGCAAATCAAGTGAATATGCGTGCAGAGTGCACCTGCCAGTTGTGTGAACAGAGCCCTGGCGCCCTAGGTGATGGCTCTAACTCACACACCGTGGGTGACGCCCCTTCCTTCACATTTTTGGTGCCAGACCACTTTTGAAAATGAGCCCCTAGGATTTTATAATCAGGACAGAAAGCTCTTTCTGTCTCGAGGGGAAAGGGATATGAAGCGTGACTCCATTTCTGTGACAATTATTTCCACACAGATACCGACACAGAACAAAGCCCAGAGAGAAATATCCTGAAATGTTAGCAGTAATTATCCCTCAGGAGTATGATTATGGGTAATTTTCCTGCCTTTACACTGCTCTGTCTGTCAGATTTTCCCCATCCAGTTTGTATTATTTTGTAATAATAAGGAAGCAGAGCTATTTCCATTTTGATAAAAAAAAAAAAGAATATTGACTACAATTCTGCTTTTGAAAGGCAAATATATATATTTGGAACCAGGAGGAGATGTGCCCAATGCCATCGGCAGGTCTCTCCAAGGGGCTGGGTGCCCGGGACCCCGATGTCCCCCATACGGCACGCTGGTGTTGTTCAGACTCTCACCAGGGATCACACTTTTTACAACAGAAGGGTGGGGAAATGCTACTTTGGTAAAGACTCAGCAAAGGGCAGGAAATCGGAGTGACTGGGCTGGGGAGGGGGCACGGTGTGCGTGGGACAAGAATGCAGGGTTGCGTGGGTGAGCCGCAGGCCAGGGGGTGTCACCTGTGTTGTCGGGCATGGAGGCTTGATCGGTGTTGCGCTCTCTCTTCAGGACGATGTTGCCAAACTGGAGAACCGCTGAGACCATCCGCAGCATGGCTAAGGGGCAGCAGAGAGCGAGAGAGAGAGAGAGAGAGATCACTACGGCTCCAGACACTGTGTGTGGGCTTAACTAGCCCCTTAGAAATCTAGCTTTAAGCTCCTATGTCAGGCCTGGCTGGTGTGGCTCATTGGTTTGATCCAGGGCCTACAAACCAAAGGATTGCTGGTTCAATTCTCAGTCAGGGCACATGCCTGGGTTGTGGAACAGGTCCTCCAGTTGGGGATGAATGAGAGGCAACCACACACTGATGTTTCTCCCCCGCCAAAAAAAGAAATAAATCTTTTTAAAATATTTAAATAAATAATACAGGAATAAACGTCATGTTTCACATACTTACAACTATGCACCTACATCTGCCCCTCCCTGTATATTGTGGCTTCACTCACATTGAACTCACAGCCGACAGCACTATGCCGCCTGCCTGAAGGAAGCTCATCTAACACGCGCATTTCCCCATAAGGCGCATCCCAGCCTCCCTGTGCTCGGGGATGTCAGCCAGCGCTTCAGCGCTGCGCTGGGAAGGCGTTATATACTGTGAGCTCACCAACAACCGAAAAAGCACAAAAAATGCTAAAAACACCACAGACCACAGTAAGGACACTGGTTTACAGCACCAGAGCTGAAACAAGGCGGCAGGGCGTCCCCTGGCACCGGGCAACGCAAATCCTTCTCCGCTCTGTGAATGACCACAAATGCACCAGGAGTGTTGGGGTCACAAATAAATGTAGTGTTCAGGGGAGTTCCCAAACGCAGAAACGAGGATGTACATATGGTCCCCAACGTGCGATGGTTCGAATTATGATTCTCCAGACTTATGAGGGTGCAAAAGTGATACACCTTCAGTAGAGACCATTCTGGGGTTTATCAGGAGGTAACCCCATCGTGAGTCTAACACCATCTGTCTTTGGCCCTCTGTGCAGAGCAGCTAGTAATTGCGTCAAAAGTGGACAATGCTGCCCCCTAGTGTACGTCTCAGGAAGGTGTAGGGTTTGGTTGCCATAAAGACTGGGGGCCACTGAGGCAACGTGCAGGGTGTTTCTGGATTTCGCGGGGAGTGGGCAGGTGGGGACAGGAAGCAGACACCCCTCTGGGCCGCAAAGAATCACCCACATCCCGCGAGACTCCTAAACGTCCCATTGGACAGTCACATCGGTGAAATAATGGTTTCTCATGATTGGACACAAATCCCAACTGCTTACTGTATAAACACCAAAGGGTTTGGTTTTAACGCACAGTGAATTTTCCAGGAGGGAAGTCACTGTGCAATCCGAGGAAAGACTGTTGTTTGTTTTGCTCAGAATTTCCTTTAGATTCGGTCGGCATTTGAGAACCCTCTCGCTTGCAACAGCAAAGCTGCGCGCGGTATTTGAGTAGAGCACGCAACATACCTGCACCAGACCGGGCTTGCATCCGCCGCTTTCATGCATGGGGATGCCACGCATCAGGGCACGCACCCAGAAGCCTCATCGACTGCCAGTTCTAGGACAGTCTTTATGATTTACAGACTGAAATGGACACCGACTTTTTTTTTTTTTTTAACATTCTGCATGCCAGGTCTTGTTCCACTTACAAAAGAACTCATTTAACCTTCGTAACAACTCGATGAGGCAAGTCTTGCGATAGCAATTTACAGATAGGAAACTGAGTAAAATCCCCATTTGACAGATGGGGAAACCGAGGCACATCAGGGAATGAGCTTGACTAGGATCTTCAAGCTCATAAACAGCAGACCTGAGATTCGAACCAAGTTGGTCTGACTCTGGGGTCTATATTCTTATCGACTGCGGTTCCTTTTCCCTCCCTCTTCTAGCGTAAAATTCTAATGTAAACACGTACATAGAGCAAACGTACAGAAAACAGTACAAATAAACACCCTGCTCAGGGAGTCTTTAGGAAGAGAAGGCTCCTGGGAGCCAGCTCCTCGGTCGCCCCCTGCTGGTCACTCACTGAACACGTATGAATTTCACAATGACGCTTGCAGGCCTTGCGCATTTTTTGGTGCCTGTGCTATCGAGCTACGTAGTTTACCTAGAAAAACGGGGTGGTGCAGGGGTGAGGAGGGTGTACCCTTCTGGGATACTCCTGCCAAAAATGCGTAACAGAATCTAATCGCGAGGAAACACACCCAAGTTTGAGACAAAACAACTGGTCTGTAATTGTCAAAAGTGTCAAGGTCATGAACGATAAAGACAGACTCAGGAACTGTGCCAGGACAGAGAGCAACGTGATGACTAGATGCCACCTGCGATCCCGGACTGGGGAAGCGTGTCTGCGTGTGTGTATAACTTTAAAAAGAACTTTTTTCCTTTGCTATAAAGCATGTCATTGGGAAAACTGGAGTAGGGTCTGTGAAAAACGTTTTTTGTATAAAACACATCATTGGGATAACATGGATTTTGGATTAGATAATAGTACCAGTCGTGGCAACCTTCCCAATGAGAATACTGCGCTGTGACTGTACCAGACCATGTTCTTAACAAACATACATAACAGATTCAGGGGCCGGTAACTGAACAATGCTAAGATGCCCACCTCTGAACTCCTGGGCCCTGTGAGGGTCACCTCACAGAGCAAAATGGACTTTGCAGGCATAATTAACTTAGGGATCGTGAGATGGGAGGCTATCCTGGATTATCCTGGTGGGCTCTGAAGGTGATCCTAGAGGTTGTCACGAAAGGGAGGAGCTGCCCTGAGTGTGGCTCAGTGAGTTGCATGTCGTCCAGCAAAGCAAAAGGTCGCTGGTTTGATTCCAGGTCAGGGCACATGCCCGGACCTGTGGCTTGGTCCCCATGTGGGGGCGCATGAGAGGTAGCCCATCGATGTTTCTTTCCCTCTCTTCCTCCCTTTCCCTCTCTCTAAAAACAAGAGAAATCTTTTCTAAAAAAACAGGAGAAGCCATGTGAGCAGAGGTTAGAATGATTCTCTCTGAAGACAGAGAAAGGGGCTACGAGCCCAGGAATGAGCCCCCGGAAGCTGGAAAAGGCAAGAATGGAGTCTCCCTAGACCCTGCAGGGGGAACCAGCCCCACGGACACCCTGATTTCCACCCAGTGAGGCTGATTTTGGAATTCCAATTTCAGAACAGTAAGAGAATAAATGTGTGCTGTTTTCAGCCACTGAGTTTAGGGTCACCTGTGACAGCCGCCTTAGGAAATGAATACAAAGGGTAAAAGGGCACCTCATCCACACCCCTGCTCTCACAAGGCTCAGCAACTAGATAAAACAGGATAAAGCACATGTGGCAACAGGGGACTCTGGGAGAAGAGCATGTGGTGATTCCCGGTATTCTCTCTTTTTTTTTAGTTGTTTATTTTTAGACAAAAGGGGGGAGAAAGACAAGGAGAGAGACATCAATGTGTGGTTGCCTCTCGCACGCTCCCTACTGGGGATGTGGCCCGCAACCCAGGCATGTGTCCTGACTGGGAATCGAACCGAATACCCTTTGGTTTGCAGGCCAGCACTCAATCCACTGAGCCACACCAGCCAGGGCTAAAAAAGTGTTGTTGTTTTTTCTAAATCCCTGAAAACAAAAGAAGGTGTCACCGGCCTGACAGCTTTGACAGGCCTTGTCCTGAAGGACACACAAGAAACTGCAGAGATGTGGACTCCTGGGAGCTGGGGACACTTGAATGATTATACACCTTTCATTCTTTTGGAGTTTCATATCTTTTGAAATGTGAGGCCTAGTCAAAAAAATATCACTGTCCAAAAATGACACGGTTTCTGGAACTGGAGAGTGAGACTGTAATGCACAATCTTGTGAGTATACCACAAACTACACCATACACTTCACAGACAGCGAATTTTAAGTGTATAAATTCTATCTAAATAAAAGTTTTGGTATAGTTTGCAGGGCAAGCTGTGTGTGCAATAGATATTACTTTTTCCTCTCTGTCTCCACTGCCATCATAACTCCTTGTGGAAAATGTCTGTTCCTTACTCATCTCCAAACTGTGTGCTCTGCATACAGGAAGGGCTGCACAAATGTTCTTGTGAATGAACTCCAGCTTGTCAGTTTCGGGGAAAGAATTCCTTCCATGATCCCCACTGCCTCTCGGTCTGGCCCCTTGTCCAGGTCTTCAGCCTCCAGTTTCCCACTTTCCCACACCCTCCAGCACGGCATCCCCTCCCTGACTCCAACCAGCAGCACCAGCCTCTCAGTTCTCCCACAGGCCTTTGAGCAGGCAGTTCCCTCCCCTGAACCGCCTCTCACACCCCGTCTGCACCCGGGTAATTCCTGGTGGATGATAAGGGCTCCGCCAAGGCCCACATCCTCCAGGGCCACCCTGGACCTCCCCCCAGGCTGTCAGCACCCTGAGACACGCAGTTACCCTTGCACAGGCTCAGCTTTAATCCAACAGTGAGGTGTGAATCTCCCTGGGTCTGAGCGCTCCACGGGTCCCGGACTCATTCTGTCCTAGTCACTGTTAGCTTCGCCTGGGCCCACAGATTTCCTCGTGTTGAGTGAATGCATGTATATTAATGAATAACTGGCAGAATTAACTAATGGGGGACACAGTACTGAATGGTGGCAATTTGCTGTGACCTTGAGCAAGCAGGGGGCCTCCTAGGCCTCAGTTTGCCTGGCTGCTCAGTGGGAGGGGCTGGGCTCAGCGGTCTCTGGTTCTGCTCATCTGGGGGCTGGGTGGCCAGGGGCAGCAGAGACCCCTGAAAATGCTGGGAGGCTCCTAGCAGGGTGCCTCCCAAAAGATACATATTACCCCCGAGAAACTGAAATATCATTCAGTCTTTAATGTCAGCTCAGGCCTGGCCCAGAATAGCTTTTTACAGTTGGCTTGGGAACCTACCCTGGTGCCAGACACGGAGATGAGCCTGACGCCTGAGGAGCTGGCACTTAGCTCTCACTGTGACTTCACCCCAGCCGATCGCAAGCAGGCCTCGGCTTGTGAAGGCCCAGTGCTGGCGACGCGCTCCTGCCTTTGGTGAGTGGTGACCCGCTTTCCCGGAGGCCAGGCTCCGGCCCAGCCTCTCAGGGTGGCCTTTATGGCGCCAGTGCAGGTGCACAGACAATGGCGGTCCTGCCCGGGCTGGCCCCCGACGCTCTCTGCCCTGCTGCCCTGGGCTTCCCAGGAGTGCCCCGCCTGCCTGTCTGGGAAGGGTCCAGGGCTGGCCTTGGAGTCAGGACCTCCTGATCAGTCACGGGGAGCCCCGGGCAGGCGCCCCACCTCCCTGGACCTCTGTCTCCTTTATGTCAAAAGGAGAGTCTATGAAAAGGTGACCCCTGGCTTCAGTCCTTGTGCGTGAAACACAAAAGCAGCTATAATGACTCGGCCCACCTATCACACCAGCAAGAGCCAAAAAGCTCACAGAGGTTGGACTGACGTGCAGATGCAGGAAACAGAGGCTCAGAGAACGGGAAACCAGCGCCACCTTCTGGACAGTGACGAGGTGGATTGTCTTCAATTAAAATTCACGGGGGTTGGGGGGCATACCTGGGGGAGTGGAGGGTGGGGTTAGAGGTGAAACCCAGTAAGTCACAAATGGGTAAATGTTGGGTCTGATGCCAAATGCCCAGGGGGCCATTACCCTCTGCTCTCTACTTTCATATGTGTTTGAAATGTCCCAGAATAATAAGAAAAAAATCAAAATTATTTGGCAATAAAAACGAATGACTCTCTGATCCGCGCTATGTCACGGGTGAACCACAGAACATCAGGCTGACTGAAAGAAGCCAGTCACGAAGGACCTCGAATCACACGATTTCATTTATTGGGAAGGCCCAGGATGGGCAAACCCACGGAGACAGGGAGTCGGTGAATGGCTGCCAGGGGCTGGCGGGTAACCGCAAAGGGTGCAAGTTCTCTCCCTGGGCTGCTGATAATGTTCTAAAATTGATGGTGGTGATGGGCACAAAACCCTCTGAATGCATGAACAGCCACCGACTTGTATACTTTAAATAGGTCAATGGTGCCCTGGCAGGCGTGGCTCAGTGGATTGAGTGCCAGCCTGCGAACCAGAGGGTCGCCAGTTCGATTCCCAGTCAGGGCGCATGCCTGGGTTGCAGGAGGGTCCCCAGTGAGGGGCACAAGAGAGTCAACCACACATTGATGTTTCTCTCCCTCCTTTCCCCTCTCTCTAAAAATAAATCCATAACATATTTTTTAAAATAAAAAACTAATTAAAAAAAAAGAAAGTAAGGCTGGAGCAGGCAGTGCTTTAGCAGACTGGGTTCTCCCAGGACGACCTCTGGCCATATTCACATGTCACACGTTGTGCCAGGGGGTTATTTGAGGCGACGTGTGTCAGGAGGCCAGGTGGAATCTGAGGGGCCAGGTAGGGAGGCCCCGCCCCGCCCCCCATTTGGACGTGTTTGCCAGCTGCCCAAGGAGGAGAGTGGAGAAGGGCGGGAGGGGGAGTTACGCAACCGCGGTTGGGAAATACAGCAGGGAGGCCGAGACCCTGTGTCAAAACACCAGAGGAGGCGGGCCTCTGGGCAGCCGGGCAGACGGCCGAGCGGGCACTCGGCTTGCAGCCCTTCCCCTTGGGCCCTGGAGCCACCAATAGCTCCTGGGGCCTCTGGCCCTGCCAGGGACCAGAGGACAGCAAGACGGGCCCTGGCCCTGCTCAGCCCTGGAAACCAGGGTCTTTCTCCACGGGACCGGGGAAAGTAATCAGAGTTCACGGAAAGGTCAAAACTTTCGACCGAGGAAACAGACTGAGGCCAACCTCTACATGCCTGTTATAGGTTGAATCACGCCCCTCCCCCCCACACACAAAAAGATACACTGAGGTCCTAACCCCCAGGACCTCTGAGAATGTGACCTTATGGGTAGCGGGTCAGGGCAGATGCAATCACCTCAGTTAAGATGAGGTCGCACTGGTGGTAGGCCCCTAAATCCAGGATGAGGGGTGTCCCTATCACAGGTACAAACCACACACACAGCTGTGCACTCGGAGAGAATGCCTCGTGAACAGGGAGGCGGAGAGTGGGTGGTGTGTCTGCACGCGGAGGAACCACGAAGGTTGCCAGGAAACCACCAGACGCCAGGGGAGAGGCAGGTCAACGAACCTGCCCACACCTAGATCGCAAACTTCCGGCCTCCACAACCAGGACACAGTTTCTGCTGTGTGAGGGGCTCGGTTTGGGGTGCTTTGTGACAGTGGCCCTAGTGAACGAATATGGTACTACAACAGGACTACTGTGAAAACATGCTGTTTGGTAACAAGGTCAGAGGCAAACCGACATGAGGAAGGCTGAGGATCTGATTAGCGTTTCACAGCAGGGCCACCCAGCCCAGACCGAGGCCTTCTGCCCTGCACCCTGGCCACTGCAGCCTCCTCCCAACCTCCGGTCCACCCTCCACAGGGCCCTGCCCTGCTCCCAGCAGCCCCAGGACAAAGTCCTAGCCCCTCAGGCTGGAATTTGAGGCCCCGCCAGCAACTCCATCCCTCAATCTCCTCAGTCGCACACTAGACAGACTTTCAGTTCCTCAAACCTTCCATGCCTTTCCTGCCTCAGGGCCTTTGAACAGGCTGTCCCCCCTGCCTGCCATGCTCTTCCCCGGCACCACCCACACTCACTCCCTGAGCTCCCCCAGGCCTTTGCTCAGTCATCACCATCTCCGAGGGCCCCTCCTGACTCCCTGCCACAAGCTGTGCCCTTCCCCACCCCCCCGCATTCCTTGTTCTATTTTTCTCTCCAGCACTCATCTCCTTCTCATAGACCACAGAGTCCCTTATCTATCTGGGCCGAGGTTCTCGTTCAGGCAGGCTCCCCGGGACAGGGGTGTTTATCGGTGTCATTTCCTGCTGCAGCCCCGGTGTCCGCACACAGTTCTTGCTCAATCAACGCTTGAGCAAATAAACCAAGGAATGAATGGCCAGGTCCCTCCACAACCGCCCGCCCATGCAGAGCCCACCACCCCCACCCTCCGAGGACGCAGGCCTCACTCACAGGTGATCTCCTCGTGGGTGAATCCCAGCACCCGCAGGGACTCCAGTGTCTCCTGGAAGAGCTCCCGCTCCTGGCCCGGAGAGGACGCCGGCCCATTGGTGAGGAAGCGGTAGTGGGAGCAGGGCTCCAGGAGAAGGTCAGCTGCAGGGGGAACGAGTGGAGGCCAAGGTCAAGGGTGAACTGTGGAGTCAGACTCACATCCCGGCTTCCTCAGAGGCCACCCCAGACGAGTCTCTCCCCCATGGGAAACTCTGTCCCCTCCTCTGTGAAATGAGTGAGGAGGATCCCTTCCTCACAGGTTCAGTGCAAGGGCTTGGCATGGAGTGCGTGCTTAGCACACATGAGGTCTTTAATCTTCCCTCTTTCCATAGAGATTCTCAAGTCTTGGAATTGCCCAGAGCAGGCAGGAGCCGCCAGTCGGCAGAAGCAATGGGCCCGAGAATGTCCGAGTGAGCGGAAGTGGTGGGCCAGCAGGGGCCAGCAGCGGAGGGCAGGTGGGCTCAGAAGCCAGGTGAGCAGGAGCCTGGGTGGGGAGCAGCCGGGAGGAGGCCCAAGCTCTGGGGCGGCAGGAGCAGGAAGGAGAGGGAGCCACAGGGTAGCGGGGCCACTGCCTGCAGCCAGCGGGCAGGAGGGTGAGCAGGAGGTGGGAAGAACCTCAGGCAGCAGTCAGAGTGAGGGGAGCCAGGAAGCCTCACAGACCAGGACCGCAGGGACCCACGGGGGTGGGAGTGGCAGCAAAGCTGGAGTCATACCAGCCGGAGTGAGCAGAAGAGACGTGAGTGGGAACAGCATCCACTTGGCCATGTGGCCAGTGTGATCAAGACCCAGGACCAGAGGGCAGCAGAACCCACCCAGCAGCGTGGGTGGCGGGGATAGGGTGGAGTTGGGGGGTGTTGGCTCGACTCCCCTTTGGCGAAAGTCGTGAGGTGTGAGGTGCAGGATCCAGGAGAGGACAGAATCCGCTGCCCAGCAGGAGCCTGACACATACAAATACCTCCCATTTCCTCCCCCAGGGGACCCAGAGAAGCCGAAGGCCCTTGTGCTGCCCCCCACTCCCCGGGGAACAAGCAGCGACACTGACCCTTGAGCTGCTCTCCTGCACCACCCAGCAGCTGGTAGAAGATGTGGAAGCTGCACTCGTCCTTGGCCTGGCGGATGGCTCGTGACTTCTCCAACAGGTCTTGGTGGGGGCGAGTCAAGGTGCCGCGGAAGTGGGGAGGGACAGGGCCCCACCCAGTCCCCTCAATCCATTCTGCCCTCCTGCCATCCCATAATGCAGCCCCAGCCAATGACCTTGCCACTAACCGGGTGAGTGGCCTAGAGGATGTCACTTGAGCACTTGTGCCTCAGTTTCCCAATATGTGCAAGGGGTTAGATCATCACACCCACTTGTGAGTTGCTGCAGGAATAAATGAGTTGCAGTAAGAATATCTCCTGCTGCCCTGGCTGGTGTAGCTCAGTGGGTTGAGTGTGAGCTGAGAACCAAAAGGTTGCTGGTTCGATTCCCAGTCAGGGCATACGCCTGGGTTGTTGGCCAGGTCCCCAGTGGGGGTCACGTGAGAGGCAACCACACGTTGATGTTTCTCTCCCTCTCTTTCTCCCTCCCTTCCCTTCTCTCTAAAAATAAATGAATAAAATCTTTAAAAATTAAAAAAAAAAAGAATATATCCTGCGATCATTTCCTCTCACAACCTCAGGTTCCCTGTCTGGGTATTGAGGCTACTGGCTCCTCCCTCTGAGGAAAGTCCCCCCAGTCGTTCACACACTGAGACTGGTGACACACTTTAGAGTAAATAAAACACCCAATAACGCATCTACCCCTCCCCGCCACAATTTCGCGTGGTAGTTGTAACTCGGAGCCTGGCCCAAGATTCACTGAGCACTGAGGTCTGTTGGCTTAAAGCCGTGGGGTCACTAGCCTTCTGGGGACATGGGGCGCAGGGAGAGAGGGCCCCACAAGGCAGGGTGGGGTGGGGGAAGCACACGCAACTGGACAGCCCCGAGCCTTGGTTTCCTCTTGTTAAATGGGAGATGAGGATGCCTGCCTCTCGGGCTCAGAGAGAGAGAGGAGGGGTAGGGATAACGTACAGGGAGGTCCTGGGGCCTCACCAGGCACAGCGGAAACACTCAGGACAGGTGGGGTGCTGGCGGTGGGGGGGTGTCTGGCAGAGCCCGAGACCCATCATCAGATTGGCCTGGGAGAGGCACCTGATCCTAGGAGCATCTGTCCACCGGCTGGTGGTAGGCCAGGAGGCAGAGACAGCTGTGCCCAGTGGGGGTGGCAGCCGCAGGTGGGTGAGGAGTGTGGACAGGAGAAAGTCAGCGTTCAAACGCCAGCAGAGAAGATAAGCGTGAAGCTAAAAAGAGGCCGCAGGGACCACAGGGTTGGAGGAAGTGGGACCCGGCAGGATGGACGGGGTAGGAAGGGCCCTGAGCTCTCAGAGCCCATGTGTGCAGGAGCCACAATGCAGAGAAGTCGTGAGCCTCGGGGACTTGGGCAGCAGGACCTGGTGACTGCAGCGGACAGACACCAGGCCTCCGGGTGTTCCCCAGACGTTGGAAGACGGGGAGCTCATCAGTCACCCCTGGGCACGGGATACGGTTTCTTATTAACATCATTAACACTATGATGAATAATTATTAGTCGATAATATTAACATCAATAAGGACATTGTTAACTCACTCCAATCATTAACTTCTAATAACCAGAGCTCGTTATTGACTGCTTACTATGTGGTGGGTGCTGTGCTAAGAATTTGACCCACACTGTCCTCTAAACCCTTCTAGGGCAGGTTCTGTGAGCCTTCCCCTTCCACAGAGGGGGAAACTGAGGCACAGAGAGGTCTCATCACGTGCCCAGTGTCCCAACAGCCTTCAAGTCGCAGTGCTGGACTGGAGCCCAGGTCTGCACAACTTGGTCAGTCTGCACTCTGGGAGCTCCCGTGTCTTACTTTGTAAACTCCTGCTGAGCTTGCAGGCCACCTGAGCACAGCGGGGCAGACTCCGCAAGCCCGCGACTGCCCTTGGCTGGGGGCTGGGAACCTGGATTTCCAAGCGGCTCCCGCCTCCCGGGGCCCGCACGGTAGGAGATGACCTGGTGCAGAACGCCTGCTTTCCTCCGGAGAGTCTGGGATGTCAGTATGTTCCCGGCAGCGGGTGCGGGCTGGCCACCAGCCCCCAGAATAAACCCTGGGAGCTGAACTGTGGCGTGAGTATGACTACGTGATGTGGCTCGTGAGTCCTCCGAGTGAATCCACGAACCTGAGCACAGTCCCCGACCCACCACCCTGTGGCAAGGCTGTGCTGGCCTTCCCATAAAAGCTGGGCAAGCCCCTGCTCTCCTCCTCCCAGGGGCCCATGCCGTCTCTATCCCTCCTCAAGGTGTTGTGATAATTTCCCCTTCTACAGAGGGGGAAACTGAGGCACAGCTTCTGAGCCTCAGGAGCCGGGTCTCCCTGTGGGACCGACGCCTGTTTCGTGTAAGTAGTGAGATCCCAAGAGCCTCCCTCCTCAGCGGCCCCTGTTCCCCGCCCTCGTCGGCACGCTTGGGGCCCCGAAGGATACAGGTCTCGATGTTGGCACCCACGATGTAGCCAGCAACATCAAAATTGATGCGGATGAATTTGCCCTGGGAGGTAAGAGGGTGGAGGGGGCTGAGTTGAGGGTCCTCTTCCTCCAGAGGGTTTGAAGAGTAACCCCCACCCACACTCACCCCTCCCAGAGCCAGGACGGCCTCTTGACTTTCTCCCGCCCATCCCCATCGTGGGGGTCTCAGCAAGGGGCTCCCTGGGGGATCCAAGGTCCAGGCCTTCTCACCTCAAGAGCCAGGCCCCCAGCAGCCCTGACCCCTGGTCCCTCAGTAGACCTCTGCATCTTGCCTGCACCCCCCCCCCCGCTACATGCCCAGCTTCTGTTAGGCTGCCAGGCACTGCCACCCCTCAGCACTCACGAATCGGGAGGAGTTGTCATTCTTCACCGTCTTCGCGTTGCCGAAGGCCTCCAGGATGGGGTTGGCCTGAAGAAGCTGCCGCTCCAGCTCGCCCTGTGGGGTGGGGGTGGGGGGAACGGGGGAGATGGCACCTCAGCAAGAACATGGCCAGGAGGTTGGGGTCTGGTTACAGCTGACGGGAGTGTGTGTGTGAAGGACCTCTTCGGATCTGGGTGTGTGCCTACACCCATATCCGGGTGGTGCCTGTCAGTCTATTGTCAAGGGAACAAGGAAACATCTCTAAGCTAAATTATGGAGCAGAAACAAAGTAAAACAAACATACAAAAAAATTGCAGAATAATACCTACAATGTGATCCCATTGACAAAAAAAAAAAAAAGTCAAAGAAAAAACACCACCAAACAAGACTCCCATTTCTACAGGTATGTGTACACACACACACACACACACACACACACACACATGTTTATAAACATTTAGAGAAAGGTCTACAAGGATACACACCAAACTGTCAATAGTGCAAGCCACTCCAAGGAAGGGGCACTGAGAGAAAGAAAGGAATTTCACTGTGTCTGATTTTTGGGTTCTTGCTGTTACAGTGAATAAGTACTCATGAATCACTTGTGGAACTAGTTAAGGAAAAGTCTACACCACCGATGTAAAGTGTTTCAAACTGGTACATCATAGGCACTCAAGAAATGGTAGTGTCCTTCCTATGAATAGGGATCTTACTCTAAACTTCCCCATAGCCATCTTGGTGTCAGAGCCAGGAATGTAGTAGGTGCTTGATATATAACAGTTTCCTTTGCCTCTTTCCTAGTCAGGCTCTCTAGCTCATGGACTGTTTCTTTAATTTCCCTGTGAGCGCTCAGACAGCCTGAGCTGAGGGCCTGAAATAAACAGCAGTGTGGGTCTCTGAGGTTTGTGAATTCACAGGGTCTATGGGTCCCATCAACAAACATTTAGCTGATTAGCAATACATTGTACTTTTGGTCTCTAAGTGATTTCATGTTGGTATCTGTGGCCAGTCTGCATGCACACAGTAGAGCTAACATAATTAGTAGTGCAGACTAGACTCTAGAGACACACAGTAGGACCACACGAAATGACAGTACAAACCCTGGGTGTGTTTGTGCAGTAGGACTGCCATAAACAATAGTGAGTGACCCGATGTATACAGAGTAAGATTGCATTAAATGACAGTGCAGAGTCTGATGTGCACCTAGTAGGACTGCCATAAGAAGCAGGGAGGTTCCCTGGCAGGTGTGACCACCAGTGCCTTGTGTCCCATCTGTCAGAAAGGCCATGTGTTGGGATGATCTGGGTGGCATTAGGACAGCATGACTCGAGGTGATTCCCTGCTACTCACATAAGACATGGCGCTGGCGGAGGCCTGAGGAAGTCACAGGACACGAGACATGGATCAGGACACGGACCGGGACACAGCACATGAAACGTGGACAGACACACAGGTGAACTGGTGGTCTCGGGTGGTGGCCAGGGCAGGGGGGAGATGAGGGGGAGAGACAAGGTGTGTGGAGTGGGGTGGCCTGGGGGGACCACCAGCAAGGGTGTGTCACCTCCAAAACCAACTCACCCCAGCTGTGCCTCTCGTTTCACATCTTTAACACAGGAAAACAACACCCACCCCACGGGAGTGTTAAATTAATGTGAGCAAAGGACAAGCAGTATATAAATGCCCACTTATAAAGCCCACGAGGACACTGCAGGTACCTAAACCAGGCCCGACACACAGTAGGTGCTCAGGAATGTAAGCACCTACTATGTGCCTGGTGCTGTTACAAAGACCAATGAGGCCAAGAGCTGGTGCTTGCATTTCTCGTCCACCTGCCACTGCTCCCAGCACTACATCAGGCACATAGTATGGTACACAGGCAGCATGGGAGGCCAGGAGACAACCCACAACTGTGGTCCCCCATGAGGGATGTTACGGAGGAAGCAGAGACTGAGGTCCAGAGGGTATTGTTGGTGGCAGGGTCTACAGTGTGTCCCAAGGCAGGTCACTTACAGGTACACCTGGCTCTTTCCTGCCCTTTGGTGATGATGCCACGTGGGCAAGGTACTGGATAACCTTCTTGGTGTTTTCTGTCTTTCCAGCTCCGGACTCCCCACTATGCAGGGGAACAAGGGGAAGTAAGAGGATCAGCAAGGATTTCAGGTAAACCCCACCCATTCCAAGGAGAGCCACACCCAGCTCAGGCCCTGCCTCCACCAGGAAGCCCTTCAGGATTACTCACGTGCAGAGAATGGACTGATCCTCACGATCTGTAGGGGACAGAGGGAAACATGTCACCAGGATGGTCTCTCCTGCAGGACCCTGGCCGCTTATGCTGGTCACTCCCTTTTCAAAATCATTCCCCAGTGGGTAAGGGAAACCTTGGGTTTCGATGTGTGATCCCTCTGGATTCCAGTACCCCACCCAACTCGCCTTCTTGCGTGCTGTGTGACCCTGGGAAAGCAACTATCCCTCTCTGAGCCTCAGTTTTCTCACCTGAGAAAACAATAAACTCTAACTAAACAGCATGAAATTCACTCAGCAGAATTCAATTTGAGGCCCTCCCTATGCTGAGCATGAGTTCCGAAGACATGAGAGCAAGATCCTGGACCCCAGAGAGGCAGCAGTCGAGGACTCTGGGTTCGAATCCCACCTCAGCCGCCCACCCACCAGTGGGACCATGAGTGATGACTGCACTGCCCTGTGCCTCAGTGCCCCATCTGGAAGCCAGGAGATGAGCTCGCTTGCTTCGTGAGCTTGCTATGAGGTTAAATGCGTTAACCAATGAAAAGCCCTTGCGGTGGAACAGGCACTCACCCTTACTTTATTGTACCTTCACTCTTAAGATACAATAACAGAGGCCCTGGCTGGTGCGGCTCAGTGGATTGAGTGCGGGCCTGCGAACCAAACGGCTGCTGGTTTGATTCTCAGTCAGGGCACGTGCCTGGGTTTCAGGCTAGGTCCCCAGTAGGGGCACACAAGAGGCAACCACACAGTGATGTTTCTCTCCCTCTCTTTCTCCCTCCTTTCCCCTCTCTCTAAAAATAAATATATAAAATCTTTCTAAAAAAGGATATAATAACAGCTGAAAGTTATACAAATGAGTGTATAACAGATTATATAACCAGGTAAGTGTCACCTATGATTAAGTTTTAATAAATTTATAAAGTGAATATAAAAACATGACATCTAAACATGCTCTATTGCAGGGGTGGCAAGCTCATTTTCACCGGGGGCCACGTCAGCCTCGAGGGTGCCTTCAAAGGGTAGAATGTAATGTTAGGACTATATAAATGTAACTACTCCTTAACCAGGGGCAAGGAGCTCTATACTCAGTCCTTTGAAGGCACCCACAAAGCTGACGTGGCCCCTGGTGAAAATGAGCTTGTCACCCCTGCTCTATTGCATAAAGCAGGTGTGTTACAGATCGCCCGTTGGACCAGGGAGCCTGCATCAGGACCTGCAGAAGGTGGGGGCAGGTCTTATGAAGACCCTGAGTCTCCCCCAGAGTTTCTGCCTCAGCAGGTCTGGGGCCCGAGTGTGAATTTCTGACAAGTCCCCAGGTGCTGCTCATGCGGCTGGTGAGGGGACGGCACTCTGAGAACCACTGCATAATATGATACGAATACATTATTATAACACACCTTCGAAACAGAGCATGTACTAAATGCTATAAGTTTAATATATATAATATAACTATACTGCTGCATACTATTATGATAGAAAGGTATAAATTTTAAAATATTTAAATTTCTATTCGTCGTCTGAAGATGTGTTCACTGATTTTAGTGAGAGAGAGAGAGAGAAACATCGATGTGAGAGGGAAACACCAACGGGTTGCCTCCTGTATCCGCCCTGACCAGCGATTGTACCAGAAACTTAGGTATGCGTCCTGACCGGGAATCGAACCCTCATCCTTTTGGTGCATGGGACAATGCTCAAACCAAATGAGCCACCCAGCCAGGGCTAATTCATATGTATTTTAATAGATACAAAATATTTACTAAAATAGATTACATATAACAAGTAACAAGTGTATCCCTCAGGTTACGTGTGAGTTGCGTTAACTCCGGCGGACTGATTCACCCTGCCGTGGCGTGAGTGGCGGCCCCTTTAACAGCGCACAGCCTGCCCAGCGGTACACAGCAACCCCATCTGCCCATCACGCAAGGGGCTGCTGTTCACCCCGAGATAGTACAGAGCGTGTTAACAACGTCAGTGTTGGATGAGTGAATGGACGATCTAAGTATCATTGTCTCAGGAGAAACTGGCAGGAGCCTGGCACCAACTGGCTCCCAAATGGTACTTGTGGAGAGAAGGGGTGAACGTAGAGGCAGATAGAAAAGGGGCCTGCCCTGGCTGGTGTGGCTCAGTGGATTGAGTGCCAACCTGCAAACCAAAGGGTCGCCAGTTCGATTCCCAGTCAGGGCAAATGCCTGGGTGGCGGGCCAGGTCCCCAGTAGCGGGCGTGTGATGGGCAACCACACATTGATGTTTCTCTCCCTCTCTCTCTCCCTCCTTTTCCCTTTGTCTAAAAATAAATAAGTAAATATGAAAGAAAGAGAAGAAAGAAGGGAAGGGGAGGGGAGGG